>JAGKTI010000800.1:0-19183 GCA_018397915.1 Birgus latro | reverse complement strand
GTCTGTGCATGATGGCGGCGATATCCCAAGACGTGCGTGATATTGCGGCATCATTAATTTTTCGTTCCGGGCTCAAGATGCTCAACCCTGCCAAGGTGACTGCGATTTCTGTGTGCGTTGGTGTTTAGCTGTATCCTATGAGTAATTCTTAAGTTAGCTGCAGCCTGTACCGTATGTACCGTGGATACTTTTACTACAACGAATATTTTAATCATTTTTCCCCCTCGTACGTAATGATGCGGTGCTGGCGACGTAAATGTACTGGATAATATTCAGCGGAAGCCACAACCGAAAATCAAGCATTCGAAGTGCTATGTGCTTACATCTCATCATTTCCTGACACTTCTTTTGTCACTTCCATTGCAAGTGACCCCTGAGGTTATTACTGACCCTCAGGGGGGGATTAATGACCTCCAGGGGGGAAGGCGTTAACATGCAACAGAAGTGTTATAAAAGGTAAGTGCTGCAGATGGTGAGATATAAACAAAAAAGACTTCAAATTACTTGAATTCCAGTTGTGGCTTCTGTTAAATATTACCCATGTATTGACGTTACAGGTCCTTTGCGTCCAGTGCTAGACTACCCTTACTAACAACTTTCTTGCAGGAACAGCACTAAAACTGCACGAAATATCACACTGCAAAATATAACCAAACTTGTGATCACCATTATTTTTATTAATACCAACCTGGTGCACCCAAGGCCACTAATTCCGCCAAAAATTACCCGTCGGTATAAAAACAATGTTGGTATCTCAATTCATAATGTTGATATCTATAAAAATTCCTTACCCAGAGGAGACACCATCCAAACTAAATCATTGCATATTTGGTAAATCACGCATATTTGGTTTTAACTTTTCCTATTTTTAAACCAACGTCAAATAAAGGAAACCGTTACGAAACCGGGCAGAGATACATGAAATTAACCTCACAGAGGTCCACGCAGACGTTAGCAGCAGCAGCAACCACTTCCTTACATGGGTACGTACCTTTGAAGTATAAAAGATGCCGTCAAAGCGTACTACGTCTGCAGAAGATGTCCAAAGCAAACCCTTGCACCATGACAGATCCCTGCACTCTGATCACAACATCGTCTGCTGGCCCAACAACAACACACCTACGCCACCTATTGATAGACTGGGTGACTAAGCGATTGTGTTTAAAAAAAAAAATCTTTATCTTATTTATTTATTTTAGACTGTGTATTTAACGTTGACCCAGTACACCTACGAAACACATCATGACCAACTATAGAGTTAATATTAAAGCGAAAATTAAGACCAAGCAAATGATATAATAATATTAATGAGTAGCGATAGATAGAGATAGAGAGATAGATATGTAACTGATATTGGTTAGCTTTTCTTATTTTTTATTTTGTCGTATCCTAAATTTAGGGGTATGTTAGCACTAAGGTACCCTTGTGCAGTCGATATACATTAATCTTATGTCTTGATTCATAGCTTTTATTTCAATTTAGTGCAAATTGATACCAATATGTCTCGTAAATTATTCATATCTACTATGGAGATAATTGATTAAAAACTGAAATGAAAATCCTCTCGCCACTTGTTGGGAAACATCGTTAGTGCTTGTATGCAACCTTTATGAATATCCCACATAATATTTCCTGTTATGCTCTATGTATTACATATTATAAAGCGGCTGAAGATGTGTTTCAAGTTACTTCTGTTAAAGCATTCGTTTGTGATGGGAATGAATAAAATCTTCGAGTTCAGCGAAAACGTGATCAGCTGATGAGTGTAAACAAACATCGTGGGCCCAGGTAATGTTGTTGATTTTTATCAGTATCCTTGATGGATTTACGTGGCAATTCACACAGGCGTTACATAAGATGTATGTGCAATTTGTATGTGTTAAATTATATAACTTGAACCGCGTTTGGTGGTCTGGTACAGTTGTGAAGAGTTTTTTGATGGGTCATTATATGATTATGTATGCAAACCTGATGTCTAGTGAAGTAAAGATGATACGTTCTTCATTCCTACCCGCAGATTAAGCAAACAACCTAAATGATTGTGGCAGTTATGCCCATGACACTTAGCGGGTAGGTTATAGTTATCCATTGGTAGCAGTGTCTCCCTTTTTCACACTTAGAAAATTTGCAGTCACTAGAACTGTTAGATAAAGATTTTAAAGGCATGACCATAACAGCTCACTAACTCTTTTCCACTCTTTCAGCAGCTGGTTAAATATTATTGTAAATAAGGGTAGCAATGCAGAAGACTAACTTACTTTAACCAAACTTTATCAAACTTGACCTAACTTAAATTTATTAGTAAGTGAATTTTAGTTGGACTTCATCATTATCAGATCAACAATCTTGTCTGTTAGAATGAATGATAAGTGGAAAATTTTGGGGAGATTTGGAAAATTATGTGAACAGAAAGCTTATGTTGCACTGAAACAAGAATGAGGAAAATTTACATAACTCATAGTTAATAAGATAAACTCATTTGAAAAGCTCCATCTAGTAATGCTCTAAACTCTAAACTTCCATTTTACTTTTTGTGTACAAGCCAAATGGTTTCCTGTAAGCCAAGAAACCATTTACAACGCTGGGTGGTAACCATATAACCAAACCATACGTGCTCCCTACGTGTCAACAAGTGGGTTGGTGGAGGGTTAGTGCCCCTCCCAGTAAAACAAATAACTCAGAGTCAAATGGCCACCCCTTACGGGATTATGGCGTCTGGCAATAGATAGATAGATAGATGTTGTTGTTGACTCCCCTGGGGAAGGGGAGAAAGAATACTGCGCCAGTGTCTCTGTGTGTTGAAAGAGGCGACTACAGAGGGCCTTTTTGTCTCCAGCCTATCTCTCCTTACTGTCCTCTTCTTCTTGTCTGTCCTATCCTCTCTTCTTGATATTTCTGTGTTTCTTCCAGCCTTTATTTTCCTTCTACTCCAACAGTGCCATATAGCCATACTATGGCTTGGTGCTAATTCTTCATTATTCCTTCAATCTTGTGTTGAATCCACTAGGTTACATTAGATGTCATTTTTTCTTTACTGAATTATTTATTTATTTTTTAAATAGTTGCTGTACCGTACCTATCCACATTTTACGTTTCAGAAAAACAAACGCTTGTTGCTTCGCAGTTAGAGTAGTGCTGTATATGCACATCAGGTGGAGCCAGGATTTCAGGGACTTGAATGGTTAATGAATGGGTATGCAACCTGTTTTTTTAGGCAAGCTGTCGATTAGTTTTCCTATAGTCATTATGCTTTCCCTTTCCTGGCTTTCTTTGCCTTACCTCACTCAACCTCCCGGTGGGAAAAAAAGGAAGAATTATGATGATGATAACATCAGCAGGGCCTACATATAGGTATACACTGGATTCAGTAACCTATATGCCTCTTCCAACATGCACATCAAAGTTTGGTTTTGGCTCAACATCATTCAATACATATGTCGCAGTCCTGTACTCTACTTCATAATTTCAAAAGTATTTTTATCAATTTCTGCATACACTGCACCCGTGGAATTCGTAGGGATTAGGCTACTGAAAACCCTGTGAATATGTAAACCATGAGTAGTAGTAATGGACCTATATTTATTTTTCAATTTTCAGTCCTTATATAATTATTATAGGGACACAACAGTCCTTCACCACCATATTGATATATTTTTGTTTTTAATGTGTCTACTGCTGGATAATTTTATTCATGGTGAAGAGCGATCTCTAGAAGAGAAGTGGTTAATGACGTCTTTGTCTAAGCCCTCCAGTTTGAAAGTCTCACAAAACTGAATGAAAATGCCTGGAGATATAAAAAATAAAAGTAAAAAATATATCAGTGGATTGAAACGATGAAGAGTTTCCTTGTGTTTCAGTTTGCACAGTGACCATGTTGCTCCTGCCTTTCCACCGCCGGGTGTGTCAACAGCGCATGATGATGCAGCTGACCACACACACACTCCCTGTCACCACCACCACTACTATCCGCCATCTCTCTATCACACACCACCTCTTGACTGACAGAAAATCACTCTCCAAGGAAGTCAAGTCTGACAGATCCAGTGGGTTTGGACAGAAAGGTAAAATGTACCCTCTTTGGTTTCAACAGAAGCTTTGTGCTCATGTTCTTAAAAAAAAAAAAAATCCAGGCTTAAAACCAATTTTTCACCTGTAGCAGTTTGGAGGTAGCCTGAGGAAGAGTTCAGGTATGTGAGAATATTGCCCAGGTGTTTTAAATTGTGATGGAAAGGGTCATCTCAGCCACAGAAAGCTGAGGATGAGATGTATTGTCTCTTGTTTCTAGTCACTGCCTTGTATGACATAGTGATTTTCCCTTAGGGATGTTGAAGTCATGGTTGTTTATTCAAAGTGAACACCATATGATATGTTTCCATTGTGAAATAGCTGGGAACTACACAGGTGTGATGAATTAACCTTTACCACATCTTCTTGCATATGTGGCCTTCTCCTCTCTAACTTGAGAAGGAAGTAGGAGGAAGAGCTACAGGGTACACTGAAGTGTGTTCCCTCAGGTTCACTCGTGAGCTGACAAGAGTATGTTCACTTTTTTAGTGCCCCTGTACCAGCCACGTTATGTATATGACCCATGAGTATGTTACAGCACAATAGGACATGACTCGTGTATATTCAGTTGCAAGCGTTGGTATACAGATAAGGTACTCTTGTGTCCCATGATCTCCCCCTTTTGGAATATAGGGAGGGAGTTGAGTTATCTGTATAATGTCCATAACTCAGTTAACTTGTTAAGTGAGGTAAATGGTGTGGAAGCCTTGAATAGATATATGGCCCTTTTCACTGGGCACCCTGTTGTTTGTTCTCCATTTTCCATGTTTGCCTTTTCCATGTACTTCCCCATCCTATTTATTAGTAGGAAATATGGTTGGAATGATGATGAATAATTGAGAAAAGCCCAGTGAACTGTACAGTCTCCAGTCAGTTGTAATGGGATGACCTTTGTAGAAATACTGTTGCTAGTACACTGCATTTCCCTAACTCTTTCACTGTGAACATTCTTTCTCCTTAGGTGAATAAAAGTGTCTGGTGGTAACCAGTTACAAAATATAAGATCACTGTACTGAGGAGGTTACTGAATATACTCTTTAAAAAAAGAAGGAAAAAAAAAGTAGTACGGTAGCCATAGACAGAACTGTCATTATACTAAAGGGGCTTTAGCCATTTTTTTTTTTTTTTGTGTGTGTGTGTGTTATGCACATAAGGTAAGAAGATAACATTGTTACACATTCAGGGACAAAAATTCTCCTGGTACTGGTATTTCACCTCTACTTCTCATGTACCTCTGTTGTCTGTTATTCCTAGGGCTTGGCATGTTTTTCTTCTCAAAGAGAATTCTCTTTTGTATGAAGAATAAAAGAGGGAAATGATGGACATGCCTAAATGTGATTTAGATGCTGTGGAATAGTAGATGAACTTTTGTCTGTGACTGTATATTTTGTCCAACTTTGGCAGCGAAGGAAGCAACACGTACAACTTACTACACTGCTGTGGTGGTGGGAGGCCTGGGAGTGATGGGACTCATGCTGTATGCTGTGTTTAAGGAGCTACTCTCATCTTTTTCACCGCAGGTATTACCTCCATTACCTATACAGGTTTCTTATTGTACAATGTACATAACTGCAAAAAAGTTCAAAGAGTTTATAAAAACAGGTTCATATAATGAGACATAACAGTACAGTACAGTACTAAATACCCCACCTGTCACCAACCTCCTTAGTTGTGTAGCTCTGTATTAACCACTGTGACCAAAAGAACTCAAATTCTGTACCACCCATACTGCACAAGGTTGGAGTGTGTGGATCCGAGAGGAAAAATGTCATAATTACATGACAACCACACAGCTTTTAGACTTGCACTGCTAAGGTGGGTCTGAGTCCCACACAGATGATGGTATTTTGTGGTTCTGTGTCTGAGCCCCACACAGATGTTGGTGTTTTGTGGTTCTGTGTTATTTAACCTTCTCAGTGGACATCAAAGGTTTTCCAGTGTTCAGTTTATTCTGTGAGACACTTTTACCGAAGTGTTGGTACCCAGCATATCACCTGTCACTTTCATGTAGTCAAGATTATAGTAGCTTAATCAAATTACTCTGGTCATGTATTTCATTATTGTATACATTCCTGCTAAACCCACAGATTATTTTGTTCAGCTTATGAGAGACATTCTGAGCTGGAGAGGGTAGATATGTTTTTGATTAACCCCATCACAGTTAGACATCATTCATGACTTGAATGAAATCATTGTTAAATAACAAGAGCCAGATACAGATTACAGTATTTCCTCATTTAACATGCTTCCTCCTAACACATTTTTCACTATAAAGTTGATAATCAACATAGGAGCACTCTGCCTAGCCTGTCATTGTTTATTATTAAGCAGTCAGGCTGTATAGTGAATGTCAGAGTGGAAACAGTTTACACCAGTCTTTTCATTGCATTATTTTATTTCTTTAAACTGGTTGATATATTCAGTCACAGTATCAAATTAGTAATGTATTCCTATTTGCAGTCATGAGTGTTTTTTTTTTTTTGGAGAGAGAGAGAGAGAGAGAGAGAGAGAGATAATCATTCTTGTTGGAACCTGTCCGCACTTTTCAGTTAATTTTTAAGCTTTGGGGACTGCATTCACAGTATTAAGCAAAAAATAACGCTATAGCATTAGAATGGAGAGGTTGAAATGTTTTAGCAACACTTTCAGCTAGGTAGAGTAACATATACTGTACTCGTATGTAATGTTTGTTAATGGTTATCCTGTACCCCAGACAGTGTACAGTGCAGCAGTAGAGAAATGCTGTGCCCATCCAAGAGTTGCAGATTACCTTGGAGAATCAGTCAAGAGTTATGGTGAGGAGAGCCGCAGGGGCCGACGCCAGCACATCAGGTGAAGAGTAAGGATGGACTTTATGGGAGATGTATCATCCATAAAGAAAAATACAAAAATGATATTTGCAGATGGTTAGGCTTGTGAGATGGAGCCAAAATTCCAGGGGTTTGACTGATGTCTGAATGAGCATGTGTCCCATTTCCCTCATACAGTTTCTTCCTCCTTGTTTATTGTAACCATCCTTACCTCATCCATAGGTGAGTAAAAAGATCATAATGATGATGATGATGATTTAGAGGGTAGTGGGATTCCCAGCCCACACCATCTCCTTCCCTTCAGTTACCTTCTACGACATGCAATGAACACAAGGATAGTACTGTAGTCTGTTCCACCTCCTGTTGAATCTGAGGATTTGCGGGGGAGATTCTCCTTCCTTAGGTAGGGCGTAAACTGATTTAACATGCTGGCATAATTATGTAGGTGCATGAAATAGCTGGTTATATGGCTGGAAATGTATATGGGAACTACAGTTACAAAAGCCTTTTTTTTATACAGTATGTCATCTTCTTTAATATATATTTTTTGTAGTTAAGTTCATTAGTCTGTCTCAACCCATTTATTAAATTTCACTGAATGACATACATTAGTGCTTGCCTAAAAATTACCCCTCAAAGTTCAGTTGCTTCGTATAATGCTAATTTCCTAGTTACCCCAAATTACAGTTCCTGCTGCATGGAAAAGTTGTGTTATTTTGGAACACATCACTGACATATATCAAGGACTTGCTGTATTTTTATTAGCATAGTGTTAACCTCCACAGCCATGTATCATATGAGGTGGAGGGCAGCAAAGGCATGCGCATGAAATTCTACCTGAAGGGCCAGCGGAGGACAGCCACTGCTCACTTGGATGCTCGGCAGGTGGGTATGAATCACAGTTTATTTACACAGCATCAAATGTTATTGTCTTTCTCTCTTTCCATGGACTTTGAAAATCTGTTTGGTGAATCTACAGCAAATGATGCTTATGGCTTTATTTGGCTACAGATCAGTGTTATTTTTGTTGCTGTTGTTTAACCCAGGTCTCTCTCACTGAGCAGACCCATCACCCACAGATAAACAACTGCTTCTTTGAGGACTTCCTCCAGGTACAATACAGTACATACACTGTGTAGGGATGTGTTACCTGCTTGTGGTAGACAGCACCTCACCAGTGTTGGATCAGGGTTCTTCCTATAGCAAGGCATAGGGAAATACTGTATGAGGTTTCGTAATAAAGGAGCAAGCCATTTTCAGTGATGAACAAGCCTCAATGGCATTTGATCATAGCAGAAGTAACTTACTTTTGTCTTTTACTTTAACAATGAGATTCACATTAGTGTGTGTTTGTAAAGTGTTTTGTTAACTGTATGAGTGAAGATACAGGTACAGTATAAAGATGCAGTACAATGCACAACTTTGGCTCAAGAATGTTTACATTTTTTTACATTCCTCTAGTTTGATTGAGAACTGTATGATAGCTGGGTGAGTGAAAGTAGAAGTATAAACAAGCTGCCTTATCTCCTTCTCTTACTGACGTCCATTAACTCCTTTCTGTGTACTGCACTGTAGCATCTTTATCTCTTTTCTGTTACTACTTCAGTGGTCACTGCTCAACTGATCTGTCTGCTAGCATTCCTCCTCCACTATGGCAGACGAGTAGGACCTGTCTGGTAGCACATTCTTGCCCCATTTCTATCCAGCTCTCTAATGTAAGAGTTAACTGATACTCCCAGTCTCTTGTGTATGCAACAGGTAAACTCGGGAACTGTATTTCCTTTTGCTCATGACCTTCAGTCTTTTAAATGCAATGTGTCCAGGTATCTCAAAATTAATGGATTTTGAATTGGGCTCAGTATTATTGTTTTTCTTGGAGGGAACACTCTTGTGTGCTTCTCACCTTTGATTGCTCCTTTCTTGCATTAAAAAAAAAAAAAAAAAACAGCATGATAGGGCTTATGAGTGTGGCCCCCAATTTTCGTACCTTCCTGCAGACATCTTCTGGGTGGGAGTTTCGGTACTTGTTTGTACAACTGGATTCCTACCCACATGAGGTTATAGTTGTGGAGGACAACCGTGGGACAGCCTTTGAATCATCACCCTCATCTCCATCTTCAAACCTGTCAGGTGGTCTTTCTTCTGATAATGTAATGCAGGGAAGCGACATCTCTGCACTAACTCCACTCTTCCCTCCAAAGTAGGCTACAGTACTACACTGTCCATGTACAGAAACTCTGCATTGTGATAATTTTATGATGGAATATTTCAAATGTGATGTGTGCAGATTCCAGTGTTGCTTTTCTTACTGACTCAGAGTTTTATGAAGCTCTGTGAGCAGTAAGTCATGTAAATTAATGTAGAGGGCCAGAGTTTTGTGGAGCTCTGTGAGCAGTAAATCATGTAAATTAATGTAGAGGGCCTAAGTGTAAAGTGATAGTTTTTGTGAGTGAGAGTGTGATGTACTGGTGAATGGAGACAGGCTTGAATTGATGAAAGATTCTAAGCATCTTTTTGCAGTGATAGGTAAGAGAAGTAAATGTCTAGAGGAAGTGGAGAGCAGACTAGCTTGAGAAAGTTAAGTGACCAGTACTATGAAAGGCCTATTACAAAACAGACAGGGTACAAAATGTTGCAACTGGACTGCAGTAATGTATGGTGTAGAAAGGCATGGGTTTAAAAAGTATGGACTTCATAGTGGGAGCAGAAGAAATGGTACTGCTAAGGAATACTGTATACTCATGAGGGTGCATGAGTTGTATGCTGTAAAGTATGTGGAATAAGGAAATCCGTTAACAGAAAAGGTGGACAAGAATTTGGTTAGATAATTTGATCACAAAGAAAATGAATATGAGTAGGGTGGTGAAAAACACAAACATGTGTGAGTTGAGAGTAGGTGAAGGAATGGAAGAACTGGAAGATAGTTGGATATGGAAAGGAAATTAGTTCAAAGACAAAATATGGCATGATAGAAGGACTGGATGTGCATGACAAGGGATGCAGTAATTTTTTAATAAATATTTTGCAGTCAGTGGAATGATCTCTACCCTTTACTCATTATGAAGCACATTTCTGTGTGAATTGTTTTCCTTGTGAGGTGGAGTCAAGAATTTTATAGCTTGACGTGTAGCTTTTTTCATTGAGCATTTATGGCATCTAGCTATAGATAGAAAAATAGACTTTGTCAATAGCTCTTCTCTTATGCTTTCCTGTTTGAGTTTCTCGATGCCAACCACCCCATTTTTTAATGGAAGCTGTAGAGTTGTGATGATGATCATGATGTTGATGATCTAATGAAATGTTCAGTGAATGTTATGTAACTGCCACAGTGTACAGCATTTGATACTAGGACTAGTAATATGAGTAGGTCTTGCTGTTTTATCAAACAAATGAGAAAATGTTACTAATACAAACAGTTTAATATTTAATATGTTTATTGTCCTGCAGCTTTTGTGTAAATGCCTTATTTCCTTTTGTTACACATTCTGGAATATACGTGTGTGTGAACCTACAGAATGTGGTGATTTTTTTTTTTTTTTTTTTGCCTATCTGATGGAGCCAGGATTTCGAGGGCTTGAACGATGTGTGAATGGAGGCGTGACCCATTGAATTGGGCAGACTTAGGCTGTCTGGACGTTACTACTCCTCAACCTGCCCTAGGGTGGGAAAAGAAGTCCTGATGATGATGATTCATTGTATCAGCCAATTGCAGTGTACCCCAATTGAGGTGTAGGGGTCAGAGACTAGCCTTCAGCACCAGTACCTTTTAGGACAGATGACCAGCTTACTTCCCTAGATGACATTACATGACTGAAAAGAAACTTCCTTCATCTCTTGGGAGCTTAACCTATGCAAAGTCATCACTCTGGCTGGAGCATTCAAACCACTAGATTAACAGGCACCTTGTAAGTGGTTCAGTTAAAACAAAAAATTCCTCAGTAGTCCCCTAGTTTTTTGTTAATTACAGCACTTAAAAACTCAAATGGGAAGTCAGTAAAATTCCTCATATTTTGATTCTTCCTGGATAATAATATGGTGAACTGGTGAGGTAAACATATGTGAGAATTGATGGTTTATACAATATTATCTACATAAATTTACATCTTTTCCATTTTTTTACTGAACCCAAATAAGAGATCAGTAATTTCTGGAGTGATGCCTTCTCATCCATCCATCATCCAATCTTATGTTGCCATATGAGGAGCATAAGACTGGTAAAAACTTTGAATTAAATAAATAAGTACTGTTATGAATGTTAGCAAACAGAAGTACTGCAATTGTAATTTAGTGGCATAAACAATTTGGGGTTGATGTGGCAGAGGGTTATAACTACCAGTAACCTGTTACATGAACATGACTTAACAAACCTATCATGTTCTGGCCGGAAGTTCAGTATAGTATATAAATACAAAGTACATATTTATTAGGAAGCTATTTGTAGTTACCTTATTCTAAGCATTATCACAAAATACACGTTGTCACTGCACATACATCACTAACACCACAGTGCCCCACTACTGTTCATATACACACACCTATACACACACACACTGCACTGTGAACAATGAACAGTCCTTGTTAAGTAGGTATTGGCAATCACTGGCAATTTGTAAGAATGCCGTGATGTATAAACCAGGTAAAATATACATTTTAGGTTTTATACAGGTCATAAAGTTACAGTACACTGCTGTACACCACTAACTGATCCATGTCACTAAACTTTCATCTGTAAGGGTAAGGCATTTTCTAGTGTGAGGCTTAATGGTTATATGTATACTACTATGTGTGTATATATATATAATCTATAACCAGACGCCTTAACCCTGTAAGAGGTGGCCACAAACAAATCACTTCCATGTAACTCGATCCCCCACCATTTGATGCCCTGCTCCCAGCTTACACACCCTTATCTCATATACCTCTCCACTCCATCCCTCCATCTCATCCTTGGCCTCCCCCTCCCTCTCCCCCCCTCCACCTCACTCACATACACTCTCTATCCTCTCCACATGGCCAAACCACCTCAATGTATTTCTCCTAATGCATTCTATCACATCCACATCCGCACCACAACGTTCCTTCATTTCTTTATTTGTCAGTCTGTCTCTCCATGTAACTCCACATGCTCCTCTCAAATAACTCACTTCCACTGCTCTCACTCCTGACTTGTGTCCTTCCAACAAGGTCCAAGCTTCAATTCCATACATTAAAGTTGGTATCACAATACAGTCATGCAGACTTCCCTGCTCACTTCCCTATTTCTTACTGCTGCTTTCTAAGAACCAGCAACCTTTCTTCCTTGTTGTACCCATTCAAGCACTTCACCCTCCAAACTTCCATCATAACTCATCACACTACCCAGGTACATAAATATACTCACATTTTCCATTTCCTTGTCATCCAACCTCACTGTACGTCCAGGGACTTCATTACCCTCAAAGACCATAACTTTACTCTTCCCTGCATTCACCTTTACATTCGGTTTCATACACACACATCCAAACTCATACACCAAGCCTTGCAGTTCCCATTCATCTTCACTCAACAATACAGTATCATCTGCAAACAACAGTACAGGGTGTTTCCAGATGCTGCCCTCACTCATTGGGAATGCTTCAGCATCCACTGCCCTACCTTATATCTCTTTTGTAACTCCATCAATATACGGATTGAACAGCCATGGAGGCATGACACATCCCTCTTTCAGGCCAACATTCAAACAGAAAAATTCACTCACTTCACTATTCACATGCTCTGCAGCATTAACCCCCTCATACATACTTTTCACGGCATTCAAGAACTTCCCATTTACTCCATATACTCTTAATATTTCCCACATTCCTTGTTTATCCACCCCGTCATATGCTTTCTCCAAATCCATGGAGGCCAACTTCTTTTCCTTCTCCAGAAACTTTTCCACTGAAGATCTAAGAATGAATATCTGATCTATGCAACTTCTTCCCTTCCTAAAACCTCCCTGTTCTTCACCAATTAATTCCTCTGTTATTTCCCTAACCCTGTTAATAAGTATCCTACCATTCAGTTTTCTGTTACACCATAAAGACAAATGCCCCTATGATTACCACACACTTCTTTTTCCCCTTTTCCTTTGTACAGGGGAATAATTATATCTGATTTCCAATCCTCCAGGACTCTACCTTCCTCCACGTCCATTGCACTACTATCTCTCTCGTATGCTACTGTATTTCACCACACACTCCTTCTATTCCTGGGGCTTTCTCCATTTTGACTCTTCATTGCTTCCCCTACTTCCATCCTACAGGAATTATATATATACTGTATATATATATATATACTGTATATATATACTGTATATACATATATATATATACTACTAAGCTTGAAAATTCTGTATATATAATGCTCTTGTGCTGTTTCAAAGAAAGTAACATATCTTCCCGAACACATGCAGAGCACAGCATTTGTTTGTTAGTTAATGCATGACTACTAGATTCCACAGTTTTGGTGAACTGACTGTAGCTTAAGAGTTAAGAACAAGACTCAGAAGGCTTAAGAATTCACAGGATCAACTTTAGTTTGGATCCTTGTGGATATATCACATAAAGCAAAAACACTAACCACTTGGTGTGACTTGTTGAGATCTGTAATTTAATGTTTGCTACACACTGACATCTGTGAGCTTTGCTGACTGTCACTGAGGAGAGGGACAGAGAACATGATTGTTTACCTTTTCTGTGAGAGTTGTTAAAGCAGTCATTATATCATCAATGCGGGATTCAATGCCAGAAAATCGATGATGGGAGACAGCATGAGCTTTTTCAAGCACAATATCCTTTGCTGCTTCAATCTGGGATTCCTTAAGGGAAAACTTATGGCACTCACAAACTTCCCAGCGTCTTGACTCTCTGTTGGGATATAGCTTGATAAGAGGCTCAGTGAGACTGAGGCAAGAATGAAACATGAGGATGCGTCTCCCCAGCCAGTCTAGCAGCTTCATGATGGGATTATGAGGACTGGTACATATATTCCCAGATTCATCGGAATCCTCACCCCCATCACAGCATCTCAGTGGTCCAGGAAGCACACGTTTGAGTGGACTACCTAGGAACACTGATTCAATGTATGAAATTAGTTCCACTCTGCTGCTGTAGCTCACAATTTCTGCTTCCTCCCTTATTTGCTGAATATCGCTCACTGCTAAGCCATTTAGCAGGTTCATTAGGACAAGAACAATTAGGAAAACAAACACAACAAAGAATAGGTGCGATGAGATTGGATATGTGGCCAATGGGAGATCAGTGTACTCAATCTCTCCAGTGGTCATAGCCAAGGTCTTTAAAAGTGCCCCTGGATAGGTTACAAAATTTTCATCCACTTGAAAGATGAGGTAAAAACTAATGCTGAAGGCCACAATCATGAAAGAAAACATGATAATGAACTTGAGGAAATTGAAGGCAACAGTAGTAAACATTGTAATATACACAGAGAGGTATGGATGGCGGCCAAGAAGCAAGACAAACTCAATCCATGAAAACAGGATGAGCCATGCTGACACACTCTGTTGTGCAGCTGAACCAATGGGGATAAATAGGAAAATGGTGAGGATAACAATTGAGATTTCTAACCAGTTCTCTAGCCTTGACACATAACGTCTCCAGGACACAATCAGTTGGACGCTTTCACGAATGGCTATGTACAGGAGAAAGAGAGCTATTATAGCTTGGAGTGTGTACTTGCCAGCAAGATTGTGAGTAATGGGTGGTTCGGGTGCAGTGCTTGTTGTGTTGTCATCACTGTTTGTTTGGGGTATGTATGTACCATGGAAGACTAAAATGTAAGTAGTGAGAAAAACGACAAACAGAGTGTATGCCAGAATATTAAAGAAATAGTACTGCTGGATCCGCTGCCACTTGAGAGTGAGGAAAGTATCAATGATTGGATGAAGGAGGAGGCGACGGTGTTTACTAGACCCACTGAGGAACCTCAGACATTCAGTCTCTGGCCTCCAAGTGGTGTTGGTTGGGGCAAGCATGCTATAATGTAAGATAATTTCAAAGTCTTTGTCTGTAAGGTTCTTATTGTGCTTGATGGAATCATTAAGAACCTCCTCCAGGACACTGGCTTGGATTCGTGTAATGGCAAGAGTTCCGAATCGATTTCTGATGCCCAAATGTGCTCCATTGAGGAGAAGAATTCTCACAAAGCTTTGGTCATCACACAAAACAGCATAGTGTAAAGGTGTATTGCCAAATGCATCCTGGGCATCAATATCTATGAATTTCTTATACTTCTCATCAAGTAACAGCTCAAGGCACCGATAGAAATCAACACCATCTTTTTCATCAACCCCATACTCCCTTTTCACCACTTTGTGCAGAGCTGTCTCTTGTTTCCTATCTTTCTGTTTAAGAGCCCCTTTATCTAGCTCTCTTGCTTCTTTCAGTGCTCTTAATAGGAACTCAAGGATTCTGTAATGACCATTTCTTGCAGCATATAGCAAAGCAGACATCTCACTCTCAAGCTCCTGTTGACTCACACTTGCTCCACCTTTGGCCAGTTCCTCTGCAAAGTCAGCCAGTCCATGTTCACAGGCATACTGGAGCATTGTGTACTTCCCTCTCTTCTCTTCAAGTGCCACCTGTTTCTGCTTCTTATCCTTTGTGTCATTCAGCTCATTCATAACATTTCGGAACTGGGTTATGTCACGGTCAAACAAAGCATCATAAAGTTCATCGCCAAAATGTCTTCGTGGTGTCTCAACAGTACTTAGATCTATGGATTCCAACAGACCTGGGAAATTTCTTCGAACTAACTCTTCAGTAGTCTTACGCCCAATTTTGTGGGAAAGACTTGCTCCTTTTTCAATAAGCTTTTTAGCCATATATTCCCAATTTTTTGTAGCAGCCAGAAACAAAGGAGTTGCTCTCTTAGTGTCAGGAGGGTCAATCCTGATTTTGTTACATGACAGTAGAGCATCGAGGCATTCTTTGAAGTTGTTTTCTTCATCCTTCTTCCAAGCATTGGCCAGGAGGTGGAGAGGAGAACGTCCCATCTCCTCTTCCTTGCTGTTGGGGTCAGCACCTTTGTTCAGTAGGGCCCTCATTATCTGAGGGTGGCCATTGGTAGCAGCAAAGTGGATTGGAGTGAACTTCTTACCCTTCTGAACCTGAAATTAGAATAGAAGGCCATGAAAACTGTAATACATTAATATGAAAAGAATTTCTTCACCTTATTTCAGTAAGAAGTTACTGTAGTTTGGAACTTGAAAATGAACATTACCCCAGTAAATAAAGTTAGATGAAGTTTTACCCAGTATATGAGGCAATGTAGGATTGGATGATGAATGAATGAATGAAAATTAAAATATCAGAACTACTGTAATATAATATAACTTTTACCAACAAAAGTGTTTATAACTTTACACCAAATTGCCTATACACTGTACTTATAATAAATACAAGAACTTTTAGTACGTCTTTATTGCCGTTAAATCTAGAAACAGACCACTGTAACCTCGACAATCCTCCGTCATTCACTGCTGAGGTGTCACTCTTACTTACAGTACTTACTTTCTCAGAAAAAAAAAAAAAATGGGGGTATTCCTTGGACAGTTAGGGGTAACATAGTACAGTAGATGTTGTTGTTGTTTATCTCCAATCTGTCTGGCTGAGCAGACCCACTGATCACAGGAAAGCAACTACTTTTGTGAAGCCACCCTACACATAAAGTACTGTTCTGTACTGTACATACACTCATGGTGAGGTGCAGGGAAATATGAAGAGGTTTGTCCTAAGTGGATGCCATAGCTGCTTCACCTAGGGTGCACAGTGCCACCACATGTAGGCTCCTTATCAGCATCACACTGCACAGTATTACATTTATGCACAGCCTTATTTAACAGCACCCTGAATATACTGTATACAGTATCACTGTATGATGTGGATGTGATAGGAAGCATTAAGAGAAACACACTGAGGTGCTTTAGCCATGTGGAGAAGATGGAGAGTGAGAGACTGGCAAAGAGAGTATATGTGAGTGAGGTGAAGGGGGGGCGAGGGAGGGAGAGGCCAAGGATGAGATGGAGGGATGGAATGGAGAGGTATATGAGAGAGGGGGGTGTTAACTGGAAGCAGGGCAGTGAAATGATGGGGGACAGGGTGACATGGAGGCTATTTGTTTGTGGTCAACCCTTACGGGATTAAGGCGTATGGGAACAGACAGATAGATAGAATAGACAGTATCACTGTCAGTACAACGTTCAATACACAGTTCAGTATCACCTATATAGTACTGTACTGTAATTCCACGTCACTTTATTAGTCAGCTTCATCTTTCTTCCATGTACATCTTTTACTGACACTTGCAGAGTACCAGTATCTTGATAATGTGTTGAAGCAGTAAAAAGTATAATAAAACAACAATCATCAAGGAAGTTTTGTGTCATTGGTAGAACTAAGCATGATGCTGGAGTACATCATTGTGACTTTTAGTGCAAACAACCAACTTCATATCATGACAGTCAAATGAAATGATGTTACAGTTAAGTAATCCAACATAATCTGAGAAATGACCATAAACAGCATAGTATTATATTTACCCTGGCATTAGTATTTGCTCCAGCCTCCAGCAACAATATTACTAAATTAAGGGAGCAGTTTTGTGTAGCAACGTGTAATGCTGCAGCACCAGGAATACTGCATTCTGGGAATGTACTGTTGACACCAGCAGGGCTCAGGTGGTCTAAGGCCCCACGCAGTCGCTCCTCATCACCTGGGAACAGAAAATGTATATATAGGTACTGACAGATTTATCCAAGAGGAGTTTAAGATTTTGGCAATGACATTATGAATACCTCATATGATGTACTAACAGGTGCAGCTCCAACCAGAAAAAAAAACCTACTGTACATTACTGTACAGTAGTTACAAATATTGCAGGCTCAATGATTTTTCATGTTAACTGCTCACTCACTTTTCTTTACACTACATTATGTTATGACAATGAATGATGCTAACTGTGTAGGTCTCTTAACCTGATGACAACTCTATATGTCATAAAAGAGCCAATTCCAAAACTAAACTAAAAAACGAAAATGTATTTGTGGATGACAAAGTAAACACGGAGGGCTAATGGAATGTGTTGGGTAGTCAGTCTGTCTGCCTATACTAATGAAAAAAAAAAAAAAAAAAAAATGATGTGTTAACTGAGAGACCACTGCAGAGGTACAGTTTCACATCATCCTCAGGAAAATGCATACCAACAGTTGTACAGTATTGGTGCAATGGTTTCTGAAATGTCATATCAGGTCTTTGAAGACTGGCTGGTGTGCATGATGTTTGAGCAGGATGGTGATGGGTGTTCAGCCACAATGGGGGAAGTGTACCCCGTCATCATCATTCAATCCTGTGTTGCCCCATGAGGAGCACAGGAGCCTGGGGCCAGGCAAGTTGGTCCTGACATTTATGATGAGGGCAACCAGCCTCATTCATCCCTGAGTGGCATTATGTAAGCAATAAACCTCAACCATCTCTTGGATATAAACCTGCACAGGCTCAATCCAGTTGGAGTGCCTTAAATACCCACTAAACCACCAGGAGCCATAAATTGGTTATATGATTCCCCTGTACAAAGGAGGAGGGGAAAAAGAAGTGTGTAGTAATCATAGGGGCATTTGCCTTCTTAGAGTAATAGGAAAAGAATATGGTGGGATACGTATTGACAGTTAGGGAAATAACAGAGGAATTAGTTGGAGAAGAGCAGGGAGGTTTTATAGAAAGGGAAGAGGTTGTGTAGACCAGATATTCATTCTTAGATCCTTAGTGGAAAAGTTTCTAGAGAAGGGAAAGAAGTTTAATGGATTTGGAGATAGCATATGACAGGATGGATAGACAAGGATTGTGGAAAGTATTAAGCATATATGGAGCAGATGGGAAGTTGCTGAAGGCTGTGAAGACTATATATGAGGGTGCTAAGGCTGCAGTGCATGTGGATGGTGAACTGAGTGAATTTTTCCATTTGAAGGTTGGATTGAAGCAAGGATGTATCATGTCTCCATGGCTGTTCAATCTGTATATGGATGGGATTATAAAAGAGATACGAGCTAGGGCAGTGGATGTTGGAGCGGCCCTAATGAGAGAGGGCGGTGTTTGGAAACTCCCTGTGCTGTTGTTTGCAAATGATACCATGTTGTTAACTGAAGACGAAGGGGAGCTGCAAGACTTGGTAGATGAGTTTGGGAGTGTAAGAAATGGAATATAAAGGTGAATGTAGGGAAGAGTAAAGTGATGGTCTTCGAGAGAAGTGAAGTCAGTGAATGTACAATGAGA
>JAGKTI010000799.1:93614-112753 GCA_018397915.1 Birgus latro | reverse complement strand
AGTAGGCCAGCATGCTCTCCAATACAAGTTTCTCTAACTGTCAACACCAAACTACATGCATGCTACACACTACACTTCCTTTTCAAAATTAAATGAAAATGGCGACGAATAACCTAGCCTCGGAGTCCCCAGGGGGGGTACCATAAATGTCCCACCATCCCTCCCTCTCCTGGTGACGACCCTCGAAGCTGCCTGGAACCACTGTCTGACTCACTCCTTCATTTCTGCAACATTCGCGGCCTTTCCTCTAACTTTCGCTCTGTTGAGCACCACATCTTCTCTAAACCTCACATTCTCTTCCTCACTGAGACTCAGCTGTCTGAGGCAACTGACAGCAAACCCTTTTCTGTATCCTCCAACTTTCATTTTTCTCATTTCAAAGCCAAAAGTGGCTGTTACGTATATGTACGCAACAAACTATCTTGCTCTCGTGTTCCTCAACTTGATTCTTCTGAATTTTCTACTCTCTGGCTCCGGCTTTCCTGTCATTCTCTGACTAAATATATCTGTGCTGTTTACTTATCTCCTTATTCTACTGACTATCAAAAATTCTTTGACTATCTTACTTCAACGAAGGAACACATTTTATCCACTTCTTTCTCTGAAATCTCCATTCTAGGAGATTTCAGTGTTCACCACCACCTTTGGCTCTCCTCTTCTTTCACTGATCCACCTGGTGAACAAGCCTACATCTTTTCTATCCTCAGTGACCTAGAGCAGCTTGTACAGCACCCTATCCGTATCCTTGACTGCCTTGGAGAGAGTTCCAACATACTTGACCTTTTCCTAACAACTAATCCTACTGCTTACACTGTTAATCTTTTCTCTCCGTTGGGCTCCTCCTTCAGCATGTTGAGTCAGATCTTGTAGTCATAGTCTACTCTGTAATAAACAGCCTCGAAAGGACCATAAGGTCTGTTGCTGTTTGCTTTCCTTTGTACTCCTTTGTACCTTAACCTGTCCCATTGCTTCGGTACGGCCTGTGGACCCTCCAAAGAAACGACGTCTGTGACACTCTGGAGCTTCGGACTGGGAGGCCCTCAGGCGATACTTCTTTGATTTTCCTTGGAATGATTATTGCTTCCATGGCCGGGAGCCATCTTAGTGTCCCTTGCGCATTACGGAGGTTATTCTCTCAGGAACGGAAGCATACATTCTTTCCTCATATCCTTTGACTAATGCAAGAAAGCCTTGATTTAATAATGTTTGTTCTAATGCTGTCCACAACAAGGAGAGGGCCTATAAAAGGTACTGGAGCCAATTTACCCCTGAATCACATCTTTTTTATATTTCTGCCCGGAATCGTTGTAAGTCTGTTCTTCGCTCTGCTAAAAATAATTTCATCTGTGCTAAATCTTCTCAATTCTCCAACTCGAATTCTTCTTGCTCCTTCTGGCACCTTGCCAAAAACCTGTTACGAAGCAAGATTTGCAGTTGGGAAGTTGAGAAGCATCTCACTTATTCTAGGCATTTGGCGGTACGAGTCAGAGCTGCAAGATTGCCCGCTGTTAGTGAGTGTAGTTAATTCGTAAGTTATGCATTAATTGTTATGCTCTTTTTCTCTATAATGTTTTATTTACGTGATTGTTCGTTAAATTATGTAATTTATTTCGTTTCGTAAATGATTTAGGGTGTTAAGTAATATAAGAAGACTCTGGCATGTTTGATGTCTTAATTGGTAACAGTGTTGCTAGGGGCGGGGTAGGACCAGCACATACCAGAACTGTGGAGAAATAACTCATTCTCGAACAATGCAAGTTTATATAAGGATGAGGGATGAGACACTAGATGTGGGAAGGTTTAGTTGGGCCTCGGTCAGTTTGAGTGAAGTTTAGCCGGTGCAGTATCAGTGAAGTTTGTATATTTTCGGTACTTGTGAAAACAGTGAAGTGTAAAAAAAAAAGTGAAGTGTTGAAAAGCATTAACTCTGAAGTGTTGTCAAGTATTAAGTGAAATTGCAGTTAGTACAGTTTGTACACGTCCAGTGCTCGTGAGAACAGTGAACTGAAGTTAGAAGGCATTAAGTGGAATTATTTGGAAAATAAAGACAGTCAACTTTAAGAAGCCAGTGTTTATCTTCGCCTCAGCTGACCTTGTGTACCGTACACCTAAAGGCTGACCATAGGAAGTACAGCTCACTGGGCAAACTCCTCCCTGTGCTGCTGCACTACTGATGTTGGAGCCTGTGGCAGTGTGGGGACTGGGGCACAACACTGGTGTCGGGAGCGTGGGATAATTTCAGGGTTGCAGTGAGTCTAATCTTCGACATGGAGCAAGGTGGTGTGCAGACAAGATCCCGAGCCGGGCAGGAAGAGGAGGTGACCCTGGCTGCAATTATGAAGTTATTACAAGCTTCACAGAAAGACCTCAAAGAACAATTAATACAAGCACAGAAAAAACAATTACAGGCACAATGTGAAGAACAGAAAGAGTTCAGGAACGAAATCAAGGCACAGAGTGAAAAACTAGAAGCCCAAAGTGAAGGACAGAAAGAACTCAAGGAACAACTAGAGGCACAATGTGAAGAACAGAAAGAGCTCAGGAAGGAAATGAAAGAACAATTACAGGCACAGAACGAAGAACAGAAACGACGACATGAACAACTTCAGGAGACATTACTGTAGCAACGGAGGGATGTACAACTGAGGGTGCAAGGACAGCTAGATGCATTTTTGGGGGAAATAAAGGAGGAACAGGAACAATTGAAAGAGGAGGTATACGCTGAGCTACGGCAGCAGAAGTATGAGGTGAGCAATAATGTGATGGAGTGTAAACAGCATGTAGATGACCAGTTGAAGACAATTAGTGAGGAAATAGTGACAGAGTGTAGACAGCATGTAGATAGTCAGTTGAAGCATGTGGTTGACCATGTGAAGATAATTAGTGAGAAAATGGAGGCTGTAGAGAAATATTGCACTGCTGAACCTCAGGTTAGTGTACAGGGAGCATATGAAAGGAATGGACAGTGTATGGTGAATCTTGACGGATCCCAGGCATCTAAAGATAGCATTACAGGGTTGGATAATCAGAATTTACAGAACGTACAAGTTTTAAGTCCTGGCCTTAATTATGGTGCCCCAGTTTTTAGACCTCAAACCAGTGAAGTGCGTGGCTACAATGGGGGTCCAATTAAAAAGAAACCTCAGGAATTTGATGGTAGGGTATCTTGGAAAGCTTACCGTGCACAGTTCGAGTTACTTGCGGATCAGAATGGCTGGGATGATATGCAGAAGGCAGTGCAGCTTGCTACTAGCCTTAAGGGTGCCGCAATGGAAATTCTGGGCCAGATGTCAGTGATGGAGAGGAACAGTTATCAGTCCCTAGTAGAAGTGCTGGAGCGCAGATATGGAACCATGTACCTGACTGAGGTTTACAGAGCAAGATTCCGGAGCCATGTACGGGCTCGGGGAGAACCACAACAGCAGCTTGCTCATGACCTGGAGAGTATGGCATATAATGGGTACCCTGGAGCAGCACCTAACCTGATGGGTATTCTACTGAGGGACCAGTTCATCGATGCTCATGACAGTGCAGAGCTGACAGTGCAGGTGAAGCAGGCACAACCCAGAAGCATGCAAGATGCACTTACCAGGGCTCTAGAGTTTGAGTCCTATGTCAGGTCCAGTATGTCACTTTTCAGACAGGTCGTAGTGCAGGATTCAAGGCAAGAAAGGGGCAGGTATGTGAAATGGAAAAATTTGAGGGAAGTTGCTGGTACTGTGGGAAGCCAGGACACAGAAAAGAGGACTGCTACAAGTGGAAGAGGGAACAGGAGAACACCAGTGGAGGTTGCTGGTTTTGTAGGAAGCTGGAGCACAGAGTAGTGCAAGGAAATCCTCAGTTGTAACAAGAGCATGTTGGACATGTAGTGAGGTGGGACACTTCAGTTCTGAGTGTCCAAAGAAGAAAAGGAATGATAAGAAGGTTGCAGAAGACCTGAAAGAGGCGGAAAACTAGTGGAGGCTGGTGTGAAGAGGCAGTCACCAGCCAGCTTGTCCCAAGTAGCCCCACCACCGAGAAAATGCAAGAGAACAGCAATCGACAGTGTGCGAATAGATGGAAGGATAGATGGAAAGAAGTGTTCCCTGGTGATTGATTCGGCCTCAGAGCAGACTTTTGTGAGGCATGATGTGGTACATCATCGGTATCTGCCTGAGTCATCGGAATAACTCTGTGGTGTAAGTGGGCACTGTGCGGAACTGAAGGGACCCCTGGATGTCCAGATTGAAGTGGAAGGGCAAGAGGCTACTCTTCCAGTTTACGTGGCCGACATGGAGGATCCTTGTCTTCTGGGTCTTAACTACCTGATGTCCATGGGGTGTGAGCTGGACTTCAACTCCATGAAGCTGAAGGTTCGAGGAATGTCGATTCCCGTCACGGCAATGAAACACCAGTTCTGGTGGCGAGGTGAGGGCACTCCGCATTACAATGATACCCCTAAAATCAGAATTGTTGCTCCAGTGTAAGGTGAGTGGGTCTTTTGACAGCTGTATAGGGGTGGTGGAGCCGAATGTATGGTGCAAGACGAAGGCCGGAGTGATGGCGGGGAGAACACTGGTGGAAACAGGTGCAGATGAAGTGCCAGTTGTGGTGGCCAATTTCTCCCGTGAGCCACAGAAGATCAACGAGGGAGAAATTGTAGGACTGTGCCAGGTGGTGGAACCTGAGTGGCATCAGAGGAAGGCCTGTAAAAGGAGCATAGTCAAGGAAGACGGGTATGTGCCAGATCATCTACAGGACCTATTTTCAAGGGGCAGCCAATGGATGGCTCATATGTGCTGAAGTTGAGGCATGTGCTGACGAAGTTTGCTGATGTCTTCTCCACTGGAGAGCTAGATCTGGGGTGCACTGACCTGGTGGAGCATAGTATAGACACTGGGGATCACCGCCCGATTAAACAGCCAGCGCGGAGGATGGCGCCAGCCCAACGGCAAGAAATGGAGAAGGTGATGGAGAATCTCCAGAGTCAAGGGGTAATAGAAAAGTCCAACAGTCCTTGGGCATCAGCAGTGGTTCTGGTAAGGAAGAAAGATGGCTCAGTAAGGTGCTGTGTAGATTATCGAGCCCTGAATGATGTGACAGTGAAGGATGCATACCCCTTGCCAAGGATTAATGACAAAATGGATGCTCTGTTATCCACCCTAGACATGAAGGCAGGATATCATCTGGTCAAGGTTGCAGAGAAGGACAAAGAGAAGACAGCCTTTTCATACTGGAGGGGTTTATGGCAGTCTAAGGAGATGCTTTTTGGCCTATGAAATGCCCCAGCTACTTTCGAGCGTCTAATGGATCGCATACCAGAAGGCCTCCACTGGCAGACGGCCCTCATCTATCTGGACGATGTAATTGTGTTCGCACGGCCTTTCGACCAGGAATTAGAGAAGCTGTCGGAGGTGTTGGACAGGATCCGTGCAGCGCACCTCAGGCTGAACCCCAAGAAGTGCTACTTGTTTCAGAAGGAAGTAAAGTACCTGGGACATATTGTAGGAGAGAGTGGCGTCCGTACTGACCCGGAGAAGGTGGCAGCTGTGGAAAACTGGCCGGTTCCAACTTGTGTGAGGGAGCTACGGAGTTTCCTTGCCTTGTGTACCTACTACCAGCGTTTTGTCAAGGACTTTGCGACGATAGCTGCACCCCTGCACAAGCTGTTGGAGAAGAGACAGAAGCTTGCATGGACAGGAAAGACTCAGAAAGCCTTCGATGAACTCAAATGTGCATTGACCAGCTCTCCAGTATTGCAATCCCCTTATTGGAGTCAGCCATTTATCTTGGACTGTGATGCTAGTGACCATGGTATTGGTGGAGTCCTGTTGCAGAAGAAGAATGAAAAAGAATATGTGGTAGCATATTACAGCAAGAAGCTCAATCCACCGGAGCGGAACTACTGTGTAACCCGTAAGGAGCTCTTGCCAGTGATGAAGAGCCTTGATTTCTTCCATCCCTACCTGTATGGGTCAAACTTCATCATCAGGACGGACCATGCAGCGCTCAAGTGGCTGAAAACGCTAAAGAATCCAGAAGGACAACTGGCACACTGGCTCGGGAAACTAGACCAGCACAATTATGAGGTGCAGCACCGTCCTGGGCGGGTACATGGCAATGCTGACAGTTTGAGTTGCCGGCCTTGTGTTCAAGAATGCCAGCAGTGCAGTAAAAAGGAAGATCATAGTAAGAAATGCAGCCGTACTGCAGTGACGGGGCCAACGTCACACGAAGCAGACCTGAAGAGGATGCAGGTGGAGGATGCAGATTTACGGCCAGTGCTAGAGTGGCTGCAGCGGAGTACATTGCGACCATCTTGGGAAGAAGCTTCCAGGCTAAGCCTCACAACAAAGAGTTAGGAGTCAGTGGGACCTTCTACGTTTGAATAATGGACTACTGGAGCGTCAGTGGGAGACACCCAATGGCCTCAGCAAGTATTGGCAACTGGTGATTCCAAAGAAGATGAGATCCGAGATCTTGGATGAGTCCCATAACCACATCACCAGTGGCCACCTGGGAGTGAAGAAAACTCTAAGCCGGCTGAGACTGAGATTTTACTGGATTGGCATGCGTCACAATGTTGAAGAGTGGTGTCGGGCCTGTGATGTGTGCTGTGCCAAGAAGGGACCCAAGAAACGTGGATGCGGCCCTCTTCAGCTGTACAAAGACCGATGGAAAGCGTTGCAGTGGACATTGCTGGACCATTGCCACTCAAGGAAAGGGGAAACCGATATATATATGTCGTGATAGACTATTTCGCAAAGTGGCCAGAAGCCTATGCCATCCATGATCAAGAGGTTGCGACTGTTGCTCAGGTGTTGGGTTGCTCAGGTGTTGGTTGACCAGTTCTTCTGTCGTTCTGGGATGCCACAGCAGCTACATTCAGGCCAGGGTAGAAACTTTGAGTCTGCTGTGTTCCGTGAGTGCTGCCAGTTACTGGGGATCAGGAAGACCAGGATGGCCCCACTAAGAACACAGTCAGATGGTATGGTGGAGAAATTCAAATGGACCCGGACCCTAGGACAAGAACTGGCCAAGTACTGCGTAGAAGGACAAACAGAATGGGACCAGAAATTACCTGCGTTGTTGATGGCATATCGTTCTGCATCCCATGAGTCAACTGGCTACACACCTGCAAAACTGATGTTGGGCCACGAGTTACGCTTACCCGTTGACTTGTTAACTGGAAGACCACCTGGTGATGTGCTGCCTACAGACACCACCGGCTATGCGAAGCACCTTTAAGAAAGACTGGCTGAGGTACATCATCAAGTGCGAGGAGCCCTCAATTTTTCAGGAGAGGTGATGAAGTGCAAGTATGATACCAAGGCATGTGAGGTGAGCTTCAAGGATGGCGATCAAGTATGGTTATACAATCCTCAGCGAAAGAAGGGACAGTCACTGAAGCTGCAGAGCCCATGGGATGGGCCTTAAACTGTGTTGGACCACCTGTCAGATGTAAAGTATCAGATCCGGCAGGCAGGAAGTCTCACACAAAGGTGGTACACGTGAATCGTCTGTGGCAGTACAATGGGCCAGGACAGTACAGCTGGGGTGTTTCCGAGGGATCATGTTCTCCCGCAGCCGAGGATGTTGAGGAGGACCACGGAGCTGAAGTGCAAGAGGATGGTGATAGTTTCCTGAGGGAAGAAGTGAATCAGGAAGAGGACCAGGACCTCCCAGGAGAAGTGGAATGTGTGGACGAGCAAGGACGTCATCGGAAGTGGCACAGAAGAAGACCTGATAAGTTAAAGGATTATTCTGTGTATAGTACAATGTTTCATTAGGATTTAAGGTTTATGTTTGTATATACTGTGTAGTTTTGTCGGGACGACAAAGATCTAGGGAGGGGGTAGCGTTATGAAGCAAAATTTGCCAGTTGGGAAGTCGAGAAGCATCTCACTGATTCTAGGCATTTGACGGTACGAGTCAGAGCTGCCAGATTGCCTGCTGTTAGTGAGCGTAGTTATTTCATAAGTTTTGCATTAATTTTTATGCTCTTTTTCTCTATAATGTTTTACTTACGTGATTGTTCGTTAAATTATGTAATTTAATTCATTTGGTAAATGATTTAGTGTTAAGTAATATAAGAAGACTCTGGCACGTTTGATGTCTTAATTGGTAACTGTGTTGCTAAGGGCGGGGTAGGACCAGCACATACCAGAACTGTGGAGAAATAATTCATTCTCGAACAATACAAGTTTATATAATAATGAGGGATGAGACACTAGGTGTGGGAAGGTTTAGTTGGGCCTCGGTCAGTTTGAGTGAAGTTTAGCAGTGCAGTATCAATGAAGTTTGTATATTTTCGGGACTTGTGAAAACAGTGAAGTGTAAAAAAAAAAAAAACTGAAGTGTTGACAAGCATTAACTGTGAAGTGTTGTCAAGTATTAAGTGAAATTGGAGTTAGTTTTTGTAGACATCCAGTGCTCGTGAGAACAGTGAATTGAAGTAAGCAGGCATTAAGTGGAATTATTTGGAAAATAAAGACAGTCAACTTTAAGAAGCCAGTGTTTATCTTTGCCTCAGCTGATCTTATGTGCTGTACACCTAAAGGCTGACCATAGGAAGCACAGCTCCTCTCTATACTGCATTACTGCTGTTGGAGCCTATGGCAGTGTTGGAACTGGGATGCAATAAACCTATCTAACAACTTTTCCTCTCCTCTTTTCTACTCGGATGCCTCTGTAGCTATTTCTTCTACTGATAAAGCAGATCTCTTTGCTCAGACTTTCTCCTCCAATTCCACCTTAGACGATTCCAGTGCTGTTCCTCCATCACTTCCCCACTCTGACTTCCTCATGTCTGACATTAAAATTTCATCAGCTGATTTATTTTCTGCCATCACTGGCCTCAATACTAATAAGGCATATGGGCCAGATGGAGTCCCTCCTATTGTCCTCAAAAACTGTGCTTCTGTGCTTACACCCTGCCTACGTAAACTATTTTGCTTTTGTCTATCAACTTGTACCTTTCCTTCTTGCTTGAAGTTTGCTCTCATTCAGCCAGTCCCAAAGAAGGGTGACCATTCCGAACCCTCTAACTATCGTCCAATTGCTTTAACATCCTGAGTCTCAAAAGTTTTCGAGTCAGTTCTTAATAGTAAAATCTAAAAGCATCTTTCTTGTCGCAAGCTTCTTCTTGATCGTCAGTATGGGTTCCGTCGGGGACGCTCAACTGGCGATCTTCTCACTTACCTTTCAGACTCCTGGTCATCCTCCTTTCGGGACTTTGACGAAAGCTTTGCCATTGCACTTGACATCTCAAAGGCTTTCGATCGAGTCTGGCATAAATCTTTAATTTCCAAACTGCCCTTCTATGGTTTCTTCTATCCTTCTATCTGTGCCTTCATCTCTAGCTTCCTTTCTGGTCGTTCTATAGCTGCTGTAGTAGATAGCCATCGTTTTTCTCCTAGATCTATCAACAGTGGTGTTCCTCAGGGCTCTGTCCTATCACCAACTCTCTTCCTTTTATTCATCAATGACCTTCTAAGCTGTACATCTAATCCTATCCAATCATATGCCGGTGATTCCACCCTTCACCTTTCCATTTGGTTTCCGCAACGTCCATCTCAGCAGTTACTTCAACAAACAAGTGATGAGGCTATGGCACACATAATGTCTGACTTGGCTCATATCTCTGACTGGGGTAAAAATAATCTTGTTATTTTTAATGCATCAAAGACTCAGTTCTTACACTTATCAACCCGACAAAATCTTCCTCAAGATTACCCACTAATGTTTAAAATGTCCAGCTCAGTCCTGCATCATCCTTGAACATGCTTGGGGTTTCATTCTCTCGGGATTTATCTTGGAAAGAACATATTACATCTCTTGTGAAATCTGCTTCCAAGAGATTAGGTGTGCTAAGCCGACTCCGAACTTTCTTTACCCCTGCACAGTTGTTGACCTTGTACACGGGTTTTATTCGCTCGTGTATGGAGTACAACTCTCATGTGTGGGGAGGCTTACCATAGCAGCTCTTCTTAATAGGGTGGAGGCAAAGGCTTTTCGTCTCATTAACTCTCCTCTTCTTACTGATTCCTTTCAACTTCTGTCTCTTCACCGCACTATTGCATCTTTATCTCTCTTCTATCACTACTTCAACGGTCACTGTTCCTCTGAGCTGTCTGCTTGCATCCCTCCACCTCTACAACGGGCACGTAGTACCCGTCTAGCAACAAACTCTCATCCCTTTTCTGTCCAACTCTCTAATGCAAGAGTTAGCCGCTACTCCCAGTCCTTCGTTTAGCCTATACAACTGGTCATTTCTGAAACTGTCTTCTTTTGTCTGTATTCCCTACTTCCTATGATCTCCAATTTTTCAAACGCAGTGTGTCCAGGCATGTTGAAATGAATGGATCTTGAATTTGGCTCTCTTTCGTATTGTTTTTTGTTTTTTCTTAGAAGAAACAGTATGAAGGCCCATGACCTTTGGTTCCTTCTTCCTTACATTAAAAAAATATATATTAATATATAATATATATGTACACCACACACTACACTTACTTTTCAAAATTGACAAAAATGGCATCAGAACACCCAGCCTCGAAGTCCCCAGAGGGGAGACCTTAAATGCCTGCATCATCCGCCCTTCTCCCGGTATCGACTCTAGGAGCTGCCTGGAACCACTGTCTGACTCTCTCCTTCTTCATTTCTGCAACATTCGTGACCTTTCCTTTAAGTTGTGCTCTGTTGAGCACAATGTCTCCTCCTCTAAACCTCACCTTCTCTTCATCAACAAGACTCAGCCGTCTAAGGCAACTGACAGCAAACTCTTTTCTGTATCGTCCTACATTCTCTATACTCATTTCAAAGCCAAAGGTGGCTGTTGTTTATATGTATGCAATGATATATCTTGCTCTCGTGTTCCTGAACTTGATTCTTCTGAATTCTCTACTCTCTGGCTTCAGCTTTCCTATCATTCTCTGATTAAATAATTCTACACTGTTTACTTATCTCCTAATTCTACTGACTATCAAAAATTCTTTGACTATTCTATGATAGAACACATTCTATCCATTTCTCCTTTCTCTGAAATCTCCAGTCTAGGAGATTTCAATGTTCACAACCACCTTTGGCTCTCCTCTCACTGATCCACCTGGTGAACAAACCTACATCTTTTCTATCCTTAGCCCGCCCAGTTCCGACCGGTTTTTTACCCAGCCTATCCCAAGGTCCTGACCGATTTTCATTTTTTTTTCTTTTTGGTTCAAACCTCCTCTTTTTGTGAGAAATATAAAAAATTCATAGAGAAATCGCCCTCGTGGGGTTAAAAATGTTGATACAGGTGCCATTTAGCCTTACATTTTGTTTCTTTTTAAGGGTACCTGGCTAAAGAAAACGAACTATGGAAGGGTCATCTAATTCAAGCCACTTTAAATTACATACTTATTTATTTATTTGGTACGAATTTATGTGTAGTACAAGTCTATATTGGTTTTCACACAATAATATAGGCAATAAAAGCATTGTTATATGACATTACCACCTCATCACTTCTGTTTGTTTCTACATCTAGCTTCTTTGTTTCTTTGTCCTCCACCTCAAGAATCACTTTCACCGTGAATTTCGTCATTGGAGAGACCGTGGGGCAACCCAGGTTACTGCTAAAAGGTGAATTGCCCAGTGTGGGGGGGAAGGGGGGAGGGGGGAGGGGGGCCAGGCAGTATCCCCACTTGACAGCAGGTAGAGGAAGGTCTCCCACATACACCTACCAAAAATCACCCGCGAATGTTGAAAAATGTGCACACAATGGTCCTTGCAATTTAATGAAGTACGATGCACGTCGTTGGGTCTGTCTGTGGAGAAAGTAGCGACGCGTATCGTACGTCGGTGGGAATCGGCAGGTTAACCCCTACACTGCGGGGTTGTCGGAGGCTCCCCATGCCATTCCAACGGGCATATTCGCGCTCCGACTGACTTTATAATATTTGCCAAAAATCAGTTATTAGTCCTAGAATATTATAATCAAATATGCTTATGGCACATACCTTCAGCTTTCTCCTGAGATTTTTTTTTTTTACCACTCGTTGACTATCATAGGACTTGTGGAGACTTCTGAATTTGGGTAACTAAGTCTCCACTTTACACTTCCCAACATCCCCCAATCTGAATACCACTGCTAGATATTATCACAAGAAACACTATTCAATGATTTCCAAGTAATTTGGAATTCATACTAAAAAAAAAAACACACACTGAAAACAATGTAAAATACGAGCGCGTACGAGCCTCCCACTCGTGCTAATTCGCCGCTGGTATTCTGTCATTTCTTACTCATATACACAATCACACTTTATTATTTCTAGTACTTTATTACACTTATATGTATCTACAGTCCTTTATCGCTTCCCACACGATGATTATTAGGGGTAGAGGCCACAGGGCCTTCTATAATAGGCGCAAAAACGGCAGAAATAGAGGAGCGTCATTTCACCGTGAAGGACGAGAGAGAACTGAGCGAACTGACCGTATCTCGGTAGCCAAGAGTTGAAAATGTCAGCTGGTAATGTATATGCTAAGAAATAAGTCGTTGGAAATGTAGACAATACATAATAAATTAGGTAGTTCCAGGTGAATATAAATATCACTCAGGCTTCTCCCTTTCTTTCTTTTATACATTTATATTACGAGAGTAGCTCATACAGCATATTTCACGGGGGAAAAAGCAGGAGAAATTAGCGAACGAGTGCAGGTTGGATGTTGCCAAGTGCAAATTAGCAAGTTCCAGGTGTATGGCACTATCAATTACCTTATTATATATATATATATATATACTGTATATATAATTTTGTATAAGAATATGGCATAGGTCTCATTTCAATGGATGAAAACAGTGGAAAAATCCGGGGAAGATTTACTTAGCACAGAGCGGATGAGTAGACGACAGGAGAGGGTAATGGAGGGGAGGTAGGGAGGGGAGTCTAGAATGGGGGAAAATGGCTTAATTATCAACAGTGGATGAGAATACTGATGACATTAGTAGCTCTGACTATTGCTGGACATTGGCAGTGCTGATAGATGATACAAGTCACCTCCTGAAAGCCCGGGGGAACTAAAAATAACACAGAGTCACTCAAGTGACGTCCCTCGGTATGATCCATTGCACCCGACCATCACGAAAGTGACGACCCGCGGTTAAGGGGTTAATGACCTGGAGAAGCTTGTACAGCACCCTATCCATATCCCTGACCGCCTTGGAGAGAGTTCCAACATACTTGACCACTTCCTAACAACTAATCCTTCTGTTTACACTTGTAATCTTTTCTCTCCATTGGGCTCCTCCAATCATAACCCTATTGACTTAACCTGTCCTATCGCTCCTGTACGGCCTGTGGATCTTCCAAAGAAACGACGTCTGTGGCACTTTGGAGCTGCGGATTGAGAGGCCCTCAGGCAGTACTTCTTTTATTTTCCTTGGAATGATTATTGCTTCCATGGCCGGGAGCCATCTGAGTGTGCCTTGCGCATTATGAAGGTTATTCTCTCGGGCATCGAACCATACATTCTTTTCTCATATCCTCTGACCTATGCAAGAAAGCCTTGGTTTAATGACGCTTGTTCTAATGCTGTTCGCAACAAGGGAGGGCCTATATAAGGTACCAGAGCCAACTCACTCCTGAATCACATCTTTTTTATATTTCTGCCCGGAATCATGCTAAGTCTGTTCTTCGCTGTGCTAAAAATAATTTCATTCGTGCTAAATTTTCTCAACTCTCCAACTCGAATCCTTCTCGTTCCTTCTGGCACCTTGCCATAATCCTTTCTAACAACTTTACCTCATTATCCTTCCCTCCTCTTTTCTTCTGTGATAGCTCTGTAGCTATTTCTTCTACTGATAAAGCAGATCTTTTCGTTCAGACTTTCTCCTCCAATTCCACCTTAGACGATTCCGGTGCTGTTCCTCCGTCACTTCCCCACTCTGACTTCCTCATGACTGACATTAAAATTTCTTCAGCTGATGTATTTTCTGCCATCACTGGCCTCAATACTAATAAGGCATATGAGCCAGATGGAGTCCCTCCTATTGTCCTCAAAAACTGTGCTTCTGTGGTTACACCCTGCCTAAGTAAACTCTATCGCCTTTGTCTATCAACTTGTACCTTTCCTTCTTGCGAACTTTGCTCTCATTCAGCCAGTGTCAAAGAAGGGTGACCATTCCCTACCCTCTAACTATCGTCCAATTGCTTTAGCATCCTGTGTCTGAAAAGTTTTCGAGTCAATTCTTAACAGTAAAATCTTAAATCATCTTTCCTGTCGCAACCTTCTGTCTGATCGTCAGTATGGGTTCCGTCAAGGATGCTCCACTGGCGATCTTCTCACCTTTCAGATTTCTGGTTATCCTCCTTTCGGGACTTTGGCAAAAGCTTTGCCACTGCGCTTGACATCTCAAAGGCTTTCTATCGAGTCTGGCATAAATCTTCAACTTCCAAACTGCCCCCTTCCCCCTTACAGTTTCTATCCTTCTATCTGTCCCATTATCTCTAGCTTCCTTTCTGGTCGTTCTATAGCTGCTGTTGTAGACGGCCATCGTTCTTCTCCTAGATCTATCAACATTGGTGTTCCTTAAGGCTCTGTCCTATCACCAACTCTCTTCCTTTTATTCATCAATGACCATCTAAGCTGTACATCTAACCCTATCCACTCATACGCTGATGATTCCACCTTTCACCTTTCCATTCAGTTCCCTCAACGTCCATCTCAGCTGTTACTTCAACACACAAGGGATGAGGCTATGGCACACCCAATGTCTGACTTGGCTCGTATCTCTGATTGGGGTAAAAATAATCTTGTTGTTTTTAATGCATCAAAGACTCAGTTCTTACACCTATCAACCCGAAACAATCTTCCACAGGATTACCCACTAATGTTTGATAATGTCCACCTCAGTCCTGCATCATCCTTGAACATGCTTGGGGTTTCATTCACTCATGATTTATATTGGAAAGAACATATTACATCTCTTGTGAAATCTGCTTCCAAGAGATTAGGTGTGATAAGCCAACTCCGAACTTTCTTTACTACTGCACAGTTGTTGACTTTGTACACAGGTTTTATTCGCCCCTGTGTGGAGTACAACTCTCATGTGTGGGGAGGCGGGCTCTCCACCCTGAGCCCGTGCCACACTCGTGTGGCGAATCTCATCATCATCATCATCGTGTGGGGAGGCTCCCCACATGCAGCTCTTCTCAATAGGGTGAGTCAAAGGCTTTTCTTCATCTCATTAACTCTCCTCCTACTGATTCCCTTCAACCTCTGTCTCTTCGCCGCACTGTTGCATCTTTATCTCTTTTCTATCACTTCTTCAACGGTCACTGTTCCTCTGAGCTGTCTGCTTGCATTCCTCCACCTCTACGAAGGGCACGTAGCACCCGTCTAGCAACAAACACTCATCCCTTTTCTGTCCAGCTCTCTAATGCAAGAGTTAACCGTTACTCCATTCCTTCATTTATGCAACTGGTCAACTCTGGAACTGTCTTCCTCTGTCTGTATTCCTTACTTCCTTTGATATCCAATCTTTCGAACGCAGTGTGTCCAGGGATGCTGAAATGAATGGATCTTGAATTTGGCTCTCTTTCATATTGTTTTTGTTTTTTCTGTGAAAATTTTCTGGGAAACAAGAGGTCTCCTGATTATGAAGGTGATGTTGAGCGACTAATCAATTCATTTGTTGCTATGGGGTGTCAGATGCCTCTGAAAGTTCAATATTCTCCATTCACATCTTGATGTTTTCAAGCAGAACCTGGGAGCTGTCCCTGACGAACAGGGAGAACGCGTCCATCAAGATATCAGTGCAATGGAGCATTGCTATCAGGGCTTCTGGAATGAAAATATGCTTGCGGATTACTACTGAATGCCGTACAGGGACGAGCCTGGAACGCAGCATCGAGGAAGTCTAACGCTTGACGGTTTTGAGTAGTTTGACCTTTGCAAAAGTGCACTGAAACTCACTCTCTGTTATATGTCTTGCAGGAGAGTTTCCTGTTTTGTCATTTCAGTTGGGATGAAAATACAATGTATGAGCTTCTGTGGTATAGTGGTAGAGTGTGCGTTTCTCACACTGGTGGACACGGGTTCGCCTCCAGCCAGAGTTGTTGTAAAAACTTTGGGAAGCGTTCACCAAGCCACTTACGGTACCACGTTGGTGGACACAAGGGTGCTGTGGTTGAACCAGTGTCGCATACTAGTAAGCTTGCACCCAGTCGGCTTAGGCGGGTCGATTACACTTGGTTCACAGACTACACACACATCCAAAGCCACTCCAACACAACCCTCACACTTACAAGCACTTCTCACCCTACAACAATCTCTGCAAAGCACCACATGGTGAAGTATAGATACAGATATATGGATAGATATATGAGGACTCTTTGGACACATTGATACTTTGAAACCTCAAATATACTAAGAAAAACTTCGCTTTTATAAGTAAGCATATGTTTCCAGCGGTAAAATTCAACCAAAATGATACAATCTAGTTTCCATAAAACTGTGAAATGCTACACTAAAATGGACTTCATATTCGTGATCGTCGTCAAAAATAGGTCTAGAAATATTATATTTTATATCTGATGAGGGAAAAAAGCTTGATTGTGTAGACCTGTATAATCTCTCTTCAAAAGCATAAGAGGTACATGGTCTTTCTGGAGTAGAAAGAAAAATTGAACTAGAACAAAATAGTGTTCGCCTTTTTGTACCAGCAACGCCGGGTTCCCCTTCTAGTGCTGTATATTAGTCTCGCCATCTTCAGATGATTCGACTCAGCAAAAGAATGACACAGGGAGATAATAGCCTTCACAACCTCATCAGTGAAGACGTCTTTGCTAAGCTGAACTAAATCATCTGGAGTTTGAGAAAAGTTATACAAGACAAAGGACATCGTTAATAGACACAACCATTTTATCCATATCCATCACAGCAACACACCGCAAAAGGCACTCTTTGTCTTTGGACACACTCCTCAGATACGCCCACGACAAACTCCAGATATAATCCAGATACACACCGCTGACACACCCCAGACACACCCCAGGCACACACAATACACACCATAAGCTCCACTCCTAAACATCCTCCTTCAAGAAAACGTGTGACACATAAAACTTCGGTTTCATAGTGTCATATTTCACTTTTCAAAATGGTACCGTAACTCACTATGTTAAAGACACACACTGGATTTGGCGGCTTCTATTAGTGCTGCTAAAATGGGTTCAAATCACAGTGAAGCCTTCTGATAACAGCTGTATTACACTGACCGTGCGTTGGTGTCATATGTTTTAGTCTTGATACATCCATCGGATTTAATTAGCTTACACTTACACAACGATGGCATGTTTTTCATTTCACCCTGGATATTATTAAACGATTTCATTCAGCTTGAAAGAGACACTTTGTTCTGAGGGGATTTATGAAGGCTGCATCTAGCCTCTTCACATCCTGACCAATATCTTAAAGTGAAGGAAATCGCCTGGTGAGAGAATTGAACAAATATACCTCGTACGACCGCACAGTGTTAGGTAGGCTTTTCAAACAGGAAGGGTTGGATATAACCTCCACTCACCCTTTCCACTTAATATAATGGTATGGTGTCCCCCATCACCTTTTACTACGAAGCTCTCAAACGCTAAATGAATAGTCTAGGGATAGCAAGAAAAAATAAAGAATAAGTTAAATCCATGATACATTAATAAAACACCTTATCTCACTTACTGGACCTGGCGCTGATTCCCTTTATGTTTTATTCTTGTTAAATCTGGTCAGTTTTATTTATTTTAAGGCAATTTTTTAAACTAGGGTGCTTAGATATCGCCTTCCTTGCATGTTTACTCTCTTAATCTGAGAGGTTTTATTTTTTTTTTTTATTACGTAACGGATTATAACATGTATGTGATGATTCCCTTCACTATTTTAATGGAAGATAATGTAAATAGAATCGCTTGGTACAGAGCATGTATGAAATGCTCTAGAAAAGGTTTTGTTGTCTTTTCAGTTTCCCTTCTTTTCTCCTGGCTCCAAACGAATTCTTAAAAGTTACGAAGATCTACAGTAGGAAAGGGTATTAATGAAGGATATATCGAAGCTGTCTAGTTAGAAAAGCGTCCCCTGAACTGATACTAAGAACCATACCAAACTACGGCAGCGGAATGAGGGGGTTAACGTAGCTTCAGACTCACCAGTAGAGCTGTAACGCGTTTCCCACCCCGTATTTCGTCTGACTGCTGGCAGGTGGCAACTGAAACCCCTCGTTGCCGTGGAGAGAGGAAGAATTATCGTACACTGAGGCAATATGGCTGACATAACATTGGGTGAGAAAGTGGCTGATGGGAAAACTGGACGCTGAAATACTTTTAGATTATCTGTCATTTTTGCTCATTGGTCATTATGTGATCTTCAGTGGATTTAACGTGGACGTAACCCGGTGAATCTTCTATGGTAGCAGTGGAACACAGCAAAACATATTGTCTGTCTTTATTACCCTCGTGCAGTCGATACGCATAAAACCCAAGCTTTCTTCCACTTCATAAGGATGGTAAAGTGTTCTAGGGTTAGACTGTAAGGTATAAAATATTGCCTGGCACAGTGGCTTCAGTACAGTGATCAGCCTGCATCCCGTTTTGCAGAGTGCAGTCAGCAACGGTACAGTACGGTGATCAGCCTGCATCCCTTGTTGCAGAGTGCAGTCTGGAACGGTGCACATCGTATGCATCGCAAATTATCGTAAATAACTGGGGTTTGTTGTTAAAACCGGGATCTCAGTTTTCGTAATACAGGTAAGACCCTAACCCCTCCTGACGCCTCCCATGCAAAATGTCTCTCGCAAGGTGAACTGTATCCCCTGGTTGTTGCTGCAATAATGATATAAGAAGGACGAAAATCCTAGACAGATGCAGTAATATGAGGACCATAATATTGGCCGTCGATAAAGTCTACGGGAGGGAAGCACCTTCAGTGCAAAAATGCTTGGAGAGTGACTGACTGACCGGACGACAGCAACAGACGCCCCCACTAAAAGAGAGAAAGAAACAATGGAAGGAGTTGTAGTAGTAGCAGAAGTGGTAGCAGTAACAGTAGTAGTAGTAGGGAGTACTAGTAGCCTAGTAGTAGTAGTAGTAGTAGTAGTAGTAGTAGTAGTAGTAGTAGTAGTAGTAGTAGTA
>JAGKTI010000799.1:57095-83335 GCA_018397915.1 Birgus latro | reverse complement strand
TATATAATAAGGTAATTGATAGTGCCATACACCTGGAATTGGCTAATTATCACTTGGCAACATCCAACCAGCACTCGTCCGCTAATTTCCCCTGCTTTTTTTTTCCCGTGAAATATGCCGTATGAGCTACTCTTGTAATATAAATGTATATAAGAAAGGAAGGGAGAAGCCTAAGTGATAGTTATATTCACCTGGAACTACCTAATTTATTAATGTACTAGCTTAAAAGTCCACACAGAGTACGGAGTTTTAAGCTAGCTCCTGCGGAGGGCTAACTGAGTTCTTCAAATCACAAACTCCGTGGAACTTCAATTGAATTCGGTTCTTCAAATCACAAACTGTTCAAGCACCAGATGAAGGGCAGATTTTCAATCCCGGGATCATCCTGATTCCAAAAAGGTATAATATGTCTTTGTAGAGCAAGTGTGTCCCGAGTTAGAGGGGTTTCAGACGGACGGACAGACAGAATTTGCCGTTTATTTATATAGATTGTCTAGATTTCCTGCGACTTATTTCCTAGCATATACATTAGCAGTTGACATTTTCAACTCTTGGCTACCGAGATACAATCAGATCGCTCTCGTCCTTCATGGTGAAATGACGCCCCTCCATTTCTGCCGATTTTGTGCCTATTATAAAAGGCCCTGTGACTTCTACCCCTACTAAACATCGTGTGGGAAGCGGTACAGGACTGTAGATATATATAAGTGTAATAAAGTACTAGAAATAATAAAGTGTGAGTGTGTATATGAGTAAGAAATGACAGAATACCAGCGGCGAATTAGCGGGAGTGGGAGGCTCGTACGCGCTCGTATTTTACATTGCTTTCACAGTGTTTTTTTTTGGAGTATGGATTCCAAACTACTTGGAAATCATTGAATAGTGTTTCTAGTAATAATATTTGGCATTTGTATTCAGATTAGGGGATGTTGGGAAGTGTAAAGTGGAGACTTAGTTACCCAACTTCAGAAGTCTCCACAAGTCCTACGGTAGTCGACGAGTGTTAAAAAAAACAACCCAGGAGAAAGCTGAATGTATGTGCCATATGCGTATTTAATTATAATATTCTAGGACTAATAACTGATTTTTGGCAAATATTTAAAAAAAAAGTCAGTCAGAGTGCGAATATCCCCTCTGGAAGGGCCCAGCGCACCTCCGACAACCCCACGGTGTATGGGTTAAATTATAACTCATCGCAATCCGAAAATTTTGCAAGGACTCAAAATCATGTTTAGGAATAGGTAATTCAATCAGAGTCTTCAATAGTTGCGTAATGACTTGCTCCTTGTCTTCATAATTCTGCTTAAGGATAGCCAAAGCCACTTCAAAATTGTTTTCCTCCACAGCTTATTCCTTTATCAATTTGTAAGGTGTCCCTTTGACCTGTCCTAACAGACATGAGAGCTTACCCACTTTAGGGAGATCTGTTCTATCGTGGACTAAGTATTGAAACTGATCTCCAAAGGATTTCCAATTCTGCTCCCCATCAAGCTCTGGAGGCGAAATTTTTAGTAATGCAGCCTTACTTGCCTGTTCCACAACCTGTGTTTTGGTGGTAATATTGGCTAACTTAGATTCAACCAGTTTCACTAATGTTTGATATTCCTCTAATGGACCTTCAAAGCTTGTAGTTTCTGATTCTAAAAGATCTTTATCATCAGCTTTTACAATGGCTGCTTCTAAATTAACCTAACTTTCTTCATACTTGGCTCATCTCTCCTTGAGTATAATCAAAAGACTTCTTAATTTCTCCCTTGGTTGAGGCGTTTCTTCTAATGACTATCTACAGTCCTGTATGGCTCTCGTTACCCATCCTGCCTTACCACTGGATGATTTTTGTAGCAAGGAAAGATACTTGAGTTACCCTTAATTTAACATTCCGTAGTTATTTATCACTTTAAATTTTGTGGAGTGTGGGAATTGTGTTTATGGCTTTAAACCTATCTCCCTGGGTTATTAAACCTCTGGGGTAATTTTGTTATTCCCACACTCGGTTTCAGGGATAACACAATTTTTCCCGAGCTCAGTTAATTAACATTTTAAATTTTAAGGAGTGTAGGGATCGGGTTCATTCCCTTAAATCTATCTCCCTGGGTTATTAAACCTCTGGGGTTATGTTATTATCTCCACACTCATAATGGGCTGTGCCCAACAACGCCGCAGCACACATCTGTTATCCTCACTCGGGGCACCAAAAATATGTCATTAAAATATGTTAGAAAATCTCCTCCCTTGGGGCACGAAAAAATGTCAGATTATCCTCACTCGGGGCACCCAATATATGTCAGAAAAAGTATTCTGTGAGTCACTCCTCTCTAGTGGGAGTTACTCTAAATTGAAACAATGGTAAATTTCCATAAGTCTCGTGTGTAAATTAAGGTAATTAAATCTCCTAACTCACTAGCAAATCCTCTCCTCATATACTAGCTAGTTCCCTAAGATTTGGCCAAATTCATAAGGTCACTTAGCTCAGTTGAACAACAGATGTCGACGGGCGTCCAGTTCCAGTCGTTTTCCTGGGCAGCCAGGCATCCTAGGGGTGTATTTACGAGTACTACCTGAACAGTGTCTGCTAATGGAGTGAGTCAACATGGCGTGTTTCCTCCTCCTCTTGGGATTGAAGAGTTGCCAATTATTTATTAATTACAAGGCTATATACAGTTAAATTACTCCGTGAAATATACAAGGTGAATCTAACTTAATTTAATCTTAGTTTTAATTAGACTAAGCCCAATATTCTCTTTTATCTATAAAGATATATATAAACCCATGTCTGCTTTTCTTTGTGACGCTTTTCATCCTTACGGCACGTCACACTCATGCAGACGCAGTGAGACCAATGGAAAATTCCTAATACATGTATGTACAATATAGTTGTCCACAAGGGTTAAACGCAGTAGCATTTAATTTATTAATAATAAGAATTATTAACAGAATGTAATGTCTTGGTTATTAAACCTCCCTAATTATTATTAACATTCTGGAAGTATTCCTCTGCCCTTAACATCGACAACCATTGCACAACTGCTCTGGGGGAAAATATTTCCCACAAAAGATTTAGACTGTAGTAACAGAGAGAATAAGAAAACAAAGAGAAAATGAGAGGTAGATGAATTGTGTTTTCTTGGTATTTATCACCCAGAATCATCATGGAAGTGGCTGAGATTACCCTGCAGAGGAGTCAGAGAAACACACACATTCACTGATACCCACTGTCCCTGCTCTTATCCATTAATTTGGTTCCAGTCGTGGTAATCACAGTGCCGTTAATTCTGGCTGAATAGTGATTTTGACTGTAGCAACAATGAGAATAATAATACTAATAATAATAAAAGAGAAAGAGAGGGAGGAGAATAACAGTGACGGTCATCATGGATGGCTAAGATTACTCTGTTGTTTATTTCACTAGGTGAAAGCTACCAAGGTATGAAAGTTGGTCAAGGCCACCCACCTTGGTCTCCCTTCCCTTCGTCATTTACCCAGTTGCTACTGTACGAGGTGGACGTGTGTGCTCTCAGGATTAAACATTAGTCTGCATAGAAATAGGCGGGTGTGTGTGGCCTGCGTAGCTATGGAGAGGAGGGTGTGGCTTAAAATAGTTAGGAATGTTTAGTCTGCATAGTTATGGACAGGGTGTGTGTGTGGCCTAATAATAGGGAGGGGTTTGGGGGATTGGTTGCGAGCATGCCCAGTACTGTGGACAGAGGAAGGGGAGAGGGGAGAGGGGAGAGGGGAGGTGAAGGAAGGGGGTTTGGGGAGAATAGGAGAGGGGAGGTGAAGGAATGGGGTTTGGGGAGAATTGCTTGAGGGCATGCCCAATACTTCACGTGCATAGTATTGGGCATTTTTATACTACTCACACCAGAAGACCAAGGCTTCCCCAGAATAAGCAAGATACCAGCAAGTGAATTTCTTGTGGAGTGCAAAATAAGGACCACGATATGTAAGGACTTCGCTTTGTAGCTTACTCTTTTAGCCTCCAAACCATTAGATTCAGCTTAAGAAAACCACTTGGTACTGAAGCCATTGTTGGAGACTGTATCTATCCCCTCTAGTTCAGCATTTCAAACCAGTATCTTTCAAGAGAGTTATCACAAGTTTCATGGTGCCCTTCATTTATTGTGCTGGATGTAGATCATGAAGTATTTGTCAGAAATAGGACACTGGTTTATTATCTTACCTTTGAATCTACAATAAAACCACTTCAGAATGATTAGGAAGCTTAGGGAAATGCCACCTACATGAATAGGTAAATCAAATAAATACAAGGGATAATAAAAGCTTGTCTCTTACGCTAATATTTATTTATTTTTATTTTTACTTAATGTAGCTAATGAAATTATCACCGACATTTTCCTATTTCAGAATATTCTTCATTATGTGACTAATTCGATATACAATGAACCTTTCTTGATATATTATTCTTGTAGCCATAACAAAAAAAAAAGTTTCTTAGAGTGCACCAGTAGCAGAGGCATTAATGAGGGTTGCATCAAACCCCTCCAGTAATTCAATCTTGAAAACTGAAGAAAATTGCCGAGAGAGAGAGAGAGAGAGAGAGAGAGAGAGAGAGAGAGAGAAAGAGAATAAAATAAAGAGTTCATTTTATTGAAGGCATTATACATTAAATATTTTCAGGTAAATCAGGTCTGCGGGGTCAATAACAGCTCCAGAAACAACAGCAGCAGCCCACACCCGTGGCCGAGGAAGAAGAAGAAGAAAGCTCCCTGCAGGTGATTCAAGGTGAACACAACCTGGACAAGAAGAGTAGAGACACCATGCAAAGAGAAGGAAATACTAATGCAGTATTTTTGTCGTCCAAGCTGACGGATTGGATTCGAAGCCATCTTCGGTGAAACCAAGCTGCGCCGTTTATGTTGGCCTAAGTAATACGAAGCTGGCCCAAGCATTTGTCTTCGAAACCGTCTCCGTATCTCACCCAAGCGTGGTCGGGAGCAGCCTTGGTGCAGCTTGGGGAAAGTGAGATTGGCCAGTAAGGACACGTAAATTATATCATGAAATTAGCATGATGTACATAAAATTAGGGTGCAGGTGACTAATATTAACGACATATAGAGCCAGTTCAGCACAAATAACGGCTACGTGTTAGTTGCATGTTCGTCAGAGGATCGCCTTCGGCGAACCCTTCTGTTTACTATGCGATCGGTACGTAATTTATCGGTTCTGCATATCCTGTATTGTTTTTGTGGATAGAAACTAAGCGCCCAAAAGCGCTCTTCAAATCCCAAGCTCCAGCTTGGACGACAAAAATGCGGCTTAAAGAACTAAAATATACACGGCTCTTTTAGGCATCAGTTCACAGCTACACAATACTCCGAGCCACTAGCTTAACAGCAGAGTCATTCACTTTCAGATATCATCCAAGCTGCAAAATTTACGAGTACATATGAATTAAAGAATGAAGTAGGTCACCATTCTGTAACCAGCCCGATAATTACCATGCCAATTAGTGCCGATGTTATGAGAGGATGTGGATCTAATGCCATCTTGGCTCGCGCAAGCAAAGGGATGTTTTTACGAAAAAATATAGTTGTACTCAATCCTTTGTCAGGCAGGAAATTTTCTCATTTGAGTAAAGTAATAATCTAAGTAGCCAGAAAAACATATGAACTCAACAACCTACCATATAGTGAGATTAATCCTTAACACTCTCTCTCTCTCTCTCTCTCTCTCTCTCTCTCTCTCTCTCTCTCTCTCATATCTAAATCTTACAAGCTTTGTATCCTTCTCAAAGGCTGTGTCCTCCTGCTCCTGTGATGGCTTCTGGTCCTGATATTCCTTCCCATTAACGGCATACAGGTCATATAGCCACTTGTTGATTAAGCCAGCCTCCACACACCGACACATCACCGCGTTGAAGTTCTTCAGGTAAGGTGCACCCTGAACCAAACAGCAAAATAATCTGAAGGATGTAAGTCATTGAACAGATTCTGTTAGCTTTTACGGAGTTAAATATGTGTATTAATATGCCATAGAGTCACCTGGGCCAGCCATGCACACTAAAATTTTGAATGATAACTCCCATACCACTTCTTTCTGCCTTTGTACCTTCCAGCTGCTGTCAAAACTACATTACAATGTTAACCAGCCTCAACTATGAAGCGGTCCCTCCTGCCTCCCTCTAAAAAACATCCACATCAAGCAACCTTTCCTTTTCTCGTTTCTCAGCCAACACACACTGCATCACAGAATGCAATAATATATCATGTTAATAAATACAAAAGCAAAATACTAATTTACGGATGTTAGACAATACGGTATGAATAAAGAGATAAGAAGGATCACATAGAAGGTACAACACTCGTGTCCATCAGTTAGCCTAAAAGCTGAACATTTGACCTTGCCCTTGACCTTTATCATCAACTGATTTCTCTCAAAGTCGAATAATTACATTCTTACCTGACCCTTAAGTATGTCATGAAATTTGTCCCAAATCAGCTCTAAACTGACAAGAGTTGACCTTACCCTGTGACTTGACATTTGACCTTTCCCTGTGGCCTTGACCCATCGACAAATTCTCATAATGGAAGCTCCGTTCCTTGCTATTCCCCGAAACCTTCCTAAGAGTTTGGTTTAAGCTAACCTTGCCATGGACCCTTCACCTTTGACTTATTGTTCTAAAAAACAACACTCAACCCATCCACCAGGTTCGACCGAAATGAGATCAACAATGTTTTAGTTATTTTGTTCACGTAGGAACGCTTGGGCTGGGCTTTGATCCTTCTCTTTGACCTTAGACTTTGACGAAACTATATAAAAATGTAATTCTTTCCCTCTTCCTTTACCCTCAGTCCTTCCCCCACGTTTGCTCTAAATTGAGTAAAAATTGGCTATGCTCAGTCAAACAATTTCTTTTCCCAGTGACCTTGGCCTTTGACCCATTGTCTGACACTCAAAACTTTCACAATGTTTTGTTATATCAGATAAAAACACTTGGAGTGATTGTATTCACACACACACACACACACACACATTGCTTGCTGGCTTAGTACATACCGCTCTCTGGCTCAGTGGAAACGTTCTCACTTGCCATCTGGTAGACGGGAGTTCGCACCTCGCTTAGGTTGCAAATAGTTTCACTGACGAAATGGATGGTTACTATCCCCACTGAGCAAGGGGATGGGTGTGTGCGTGTGTGAAGGTCACAGCCTTGCCCTTAGATTGGACTATATGAGCTCTCAGCTCCCTTCCGGGAGGGTAAAAGCTGATGATCACACCCATCAAGTGATCCTGGCCGACCCGGTGAATTAATTACACACACACACACACACACACAGGCAGCATCAGAGTCAACACGTCTTGTCTCCTCGCTCCGAACTGGCCACCCTTGGCCACAACTGGCCATACCTAAATAGTATCTTTATATGAGTCAAGTTCTGTAGTAGATTATATTAAACTGAGTTCTAATATAGTAGAGAAAGTTTAAGCAAAAGTGATGTCCAAATAACAGAATACAGCCAGTCAATGCAGGAATGCGCTGATCAAGCTACAAGCTGTTTCGTCTACCTCAGGTAGAGTTCCAAGGTATGCATACTTGTAAGTGGAATTTTTTTTCTCACTAATACCAAGTTGACCACCATCTTTAGTAAAGCAATTATGGAAGGAGTTAAGAAAAGGGATTAGAAAACAGGATGATTTCTACCAGGAACTGGCTGACATGGAAACATATAACCAACTAGTAGAGAGCATACACAAATTGGAGAAGGCATTTCAGAGTGAAATAGATGAATTTAAACAGCATTTGTGCATACAGAAGAAGGAATATGAAATATCAGGAAAGGATTTAAACAAGAAAGACAACAATAGATGAGCTGTCAGTTGAGGTGGGTTCATAGGAAGATTAGTGAAATGGTAAGTACAACTGTCAGCCATGAGAGTATTATGGAGGAGTTCAGAAATCTATTTCTCTATCTATCTATTGCCAGACGCCTTAATTCCGTAAGGGATGGCCATTTGAATTTGAGTTATATGTTTTATAGGGAGGGGCACACCAACCCACTTGTTGACACGTAGGGAGCACGTATGGTTTGGTTATATGGTTACCGCCCAGCGTTGTAAATGGTTTCTTGGCTTACAGGAAACCATTTGGCTTGTCACTCAGTGTAAAGCCACCTGTAAAGGAAAGAAAAACAATAAAAAGTGACAGGAAACATGGGAGAAATAGGAAGAGAGGAGGGCAGGCACAGAAAAAGAATAATAAAGGCTAAGGAAGAAGTAGGCAGCACTACATCAAGTGAGTGAATGATGGTCGCCACCACCTATCACTATGGAAAACAAAATAAGGCAAGTAATCTGTTAGACCAAAGCAGTGATACTGGAAAGAAGATAACCCAGGTGAATGAAGTGATGCAAAATTAGAAAGATGATGTGGAAAATACATATGCTGAAATGATGAAAGTAATTAAAGACTTTGAAACAAGAGTATAAAGAAAAAAAACATTAGAAAAAGAAGTGGAACAAAAATCCAAAATAACCCAAAATTGGTCAAAGATTCAGCAGATATCAACAAATTTATAGTAATCACTGGTGCGGATGAGGAAGAAAAAAAATCCGAAAGACAAAACGGAGATGGCAAATATACAGTAATGAGCATATTGAAGGAAGCATCAGAGGAAATCTGCAATAAAGACGTAGGGGAACACAAAAGGCAAGGGAAATATGAGAGAAGCAAGTCAAGGCCCCTGAAAGTAACCATCCAGAGTGTGAACACTGTGGTGGAAATACTAAAAAATGCAAACAAAGTCGTGATGGAAAAAAACATATTTTAAAAAAGTATGGATAAAAAGATGCCTTACTCAAGGGGGATTGGGAATACTAAAAGAGAAGAGGGGGGAGGCAAAAACAAAAAACGAGGGACATTCAGAGGAAGAGAAGAGTATATCTTTTTACAAAGTAATTGGATTGCAGGTACGAAAATGGTACATAAAGAACATGGAATAAAAAGGAGGAATGTAGTAGACTCAAGTTATGACAAGTATGTGAACAAGATAATTAAGTTGATGTACTCAAATGTAGATGGAATGGTGTCTATTTTATTAGAGATAGAAGAATATACCAAAGAAATGGAACCACATATTCCTTGCTTAACAGAAACAAATTTAGCCCCAAGATATCAAACGATACCCTAAGCTTTAGAGGAATACAGGATGTGGAGAAGACAGAAATGTAGAAAGGAATTATAATCTTGACAAAGAAAAATCTACAAGTCAAAGAAATAAAAATGGATATATCCTCACAAGCTGAACTGACTGAATTGTAGATTAGCACATCTGAAGGGAAATTAGTTGTGGCAAATTTATAAATGCCTTCCAAAACAAACACTTGGGAAAGAAGCGAATATGAATATGGCACAAAGTTCATTTCAGAGTTTTTTTACATTACTACACAGAATGGAAGAGAAATCTGAAAGAATTATATTAACTGAAGATTTCAGTACAAATATAAATTGGAATACTCTAGATGTAAAAAAGCCATGAAAGCTGTTGGGATCAAAAGCTACTTGATCTTTGTGCAGGAGTTTTTCCTAACACAGCATGTAAAGGAAAAATGCCAGAAAAAGAGGACTTGATGATCCATCAGTACTAGATCTTATATTTACTAGGCAAGAAAATGAAACTGACGATATAATGCATTACCCTTCGTTCGGCTAAAGCAACCATGCAGTATCAATTTGTAACTTGAGGATTGCATATAGCATTACCAGTAATGAGAATTACAAAAAGAGTCTAAACTACAGAAAGGGCAACTATCATGACCTGAAGAAGTACTTCTTAGAAACAGATTGGAAAAAGGAGCATAGGGACGATATTTAACCCATCCAGTCCCGACCGGTTTTTAACCTAGCCTACCCCGACCGATTTTCGACTTTTTGTTTTTTGGCTAAAACTTTCGATTTGGTGAGAAACAATGGGAAATCACCGAGAAATTGCTTACTTACGCTCAGAAGTGGTCTAGACAGGTATACCCTCGTGCACCTGGGCCTCTATCTCTCTATCTATTGCGCACCTGGGCCTCGTTCTCTATAAAGGCGTGCTGCAGTTCTCTCGTTGTCCATGATGGGGTAACTAAATCAAACCAACATTGATAAATAAGTATACATTTATTAGGTCAAAAATAACATTTTATATAAGAATGTAATGATTTCCGTACAAAAATATAGGTGATATAAGCGTATGTTCATTTTGCGGCTACCTGAAAATCGCCGATTTCTGTCACAGTTGACTCCCCGAGGCTGTTCTTTGAACTTACATTCTAATTTTTGGCTAACGTTATACTTTTCTACACCCATTATATTTTTTTCAACTTTCCATAACACTTATCACATACTGACAGGCCTTTACTAGTATTGTGAGCAATATTTTATCGCGTATTCACATGTCTTACTGTACAGTAATATTGAGGGTGATATTTTCGCAAGCACACAATATTTTTTTTTTTTTTTTCAGCTTCGATAATATTCTTCCACGATGATTTTACCCATTTCCAACCTCAAGAACTGTTATCACATATTGATAGGCCTTCAGTAGTATGGTGAGCGATATTTTATCGCGTATTCACATGCCTTACTATACAGTAATATTGAGTGTCATTTTCGCAAGCACAGAGTTTTTCTTTTTTATTTTCAACTTCGATAATATTCTTCCACGATGATTTTATCCATTTTCAACCTCAAGAACTGTTAGCACATTTTGACAGGCCTTACCACTGTTGCGAGCGATATATTCGCTCTCGCATCCTTCCCCACATCATAGGACTGAGAGGGAGCGTGGGAATACTGCGGGGCGAATAATGTACTGTGGAGCGGCTCCACCACACTAGCCTCCACGTGCACCACGTGGGAGCGCAAGACACAACCACTTTCACTTTCCACAATTATCACTCCCGCACCCATCCCCACATCATAGGACTGTGGAGAGGGAGTGTGGGGATACTGAGGGGCGAATAATGTACTGTGGAGTGATTCCCACACTTGCCTGCCGCCCACGTGCACCACGTGGGAGCGCAACACACAACCACTTTCACTTTCCACAGTTATCACTTCTGCACCATTCTCCACATCATGGAGAGGGAGCGTGGGAACACTGCGGAGCGAATAATGCAATGGGGAGCGGCTCCACCACACCTGCCACCACGTGCACCACGTGGGAGCGCAAGACACAACCACATTCACTTTCCACAGTTATCACTCCCGCACCCTTCTCCACATCATAGGACTGTGGAGAGGGAGCGTGGGAACACTGCGGGGCGAATAATGTAATGGGAAGCGGCTCCACCACACCTGCCTGCCGCCCAGGTGCACCACGTGGGAACGCATCACACAACCACTTTCACTTTCCACAGTTATCACTCCCGCCCCTACACTTCTACCATACCCAAACAAGGAAATAGATCCATACCAAATACGCCGCCTCGTTCCTTCGCTTCTACGTGGAGAGATTCGCTCGTAGCTCACCCATGAAGGAAGACTATGTCCACGTGCTCCGCCCTCGTCCTCGTCCTCGCTCTCATCTGATTCCTCGTGAGCAGGCTGCATGGAGGTTCGGCCACGTCCTCGTCCTCTACCCTGGCCTGCTTGGCGATATACATCGTACTGCCGCTTCCTAGGTGACAGGACCTCCTCGTCACTGCTGCTCGTTTCCTCACCAGGGAACATGTAATCCACGTCACAGACATCATCGTCCAAGGGCGAGTCACTATCCCCAGTGAATTCCGGAAGATAAGTGTCCAGAACGGCCTGAATTTCATCATCAGAGAGACCACGCCGTGCCATGTCTGTCTTAGGTCACTGCTGCCAGGTGAGTGGCCGAGTAGCAGGTGAGCGTGGGTCACGTGCGGTCCCGGAGTGTCCCCACCTGGCGGCAGCTAGAGGAAGGTCTCCCATGCCTTCATACCAAAAATCGCCCTCGAATGTTGAAAAATATGCACACGACAGGCCTTGCAATTGCGTGATCATTTGGTCTGTCCCCGGAAAAAAGTTGCGACGTACACCGTACATCGATGGGACTTGGCGGGTTAAAGAGGTACTATCAAATAAGATTAAATAAAGTCAGCAAAAAGTTCACTGCATTTGTCACACCATATGGATTGTGGTGGTATACAGTCTTACCATTTGGTCTCCGTACAGCTCCTGGAAGTTTCCAGAGGGTTATGAACATTGTGACTGCAGGTCTACCAGGTGTGCAGGCATATATTTGGATGATTTGGTGGTAACAGCTGGTACGCAGGAAGAACACATGGAACAATTGTGTGCCTTGTTTAGTTGTCTTGCAGAATTTAAGTTCACAGTAAATCTGACTGAAAGTGAGTTTGGACATGCCACTTTAACTTATTTAGATCATGTTGTGGGCCAGGGGGAGGTAGCTTCAGTGGACATAAAGGTGGAAGTAGTTCTGAAAATTCCTACTCCTGGTGACCACAAGGCACTTTGGAGGTTCTTTGGAGTGGCAGGATTTTGCAGAAAATTGTGTAAGAACTTTGCATCATTATCTGCACAACTGACTGATCTCTTGAGGCCCCAAAGGTAAATTGTTTGGACAGATTAAGTGCCAGGAATCGTAAAAAAAAAAAAAAAAAATTCTGTCTAGTGCCCCAGTTCTGAAAACCCCAGAATTTGACAAACCCTTTGAAACACAGGTGGATGCTTGTGATCTGGGTCTGGTGGAAGTGCATTATAATGCGAAAAGATGGCGATGGAGTGTTGCATCCAGTTGCCTTTCGTAGTGCCAAATTGAAACCTTACATATTGAAAAAGAGGCATTAGGACGGCTATCTGCACTGGAAAATTTTGAAGTGTATGTCGGGGGTTCACCTTTTATGATTATTTTATATACTGATCATAATCCTCTGCAGTTTATACAGACTATGAGAAGCAAAAAAAAAATATTATTAATGTGGGGATTAGCTCTTCAGCCCAACAATATAGAAATTCGTCACATTAGTGGTAAAGATAACATCCTAGCTGACATTCTTTCTCGAGTAAGATAAAAAGTTCTTTTGCTGTACTAACTTTTAGGAGAAGGTGGGGGATGTTACTGGTGTCAGTTCCCGACTTAAATGTTTCAGTCGACTGGATTCATACAATGGGTCTAATGAGTCACTCGGTGATGTCTTAGTGAATACCAGATCAGGGAGAGTTAGTTTAGGCATAGCTGCGGTTAAGATAAGTACCTCTTTCCTCTAGGTAGGAAGTGGTTTTATTGTTTTTGTTAGCTTTTGAACATGTTTATGTTTTTTTCTTGCCTTCACCTTAATGTCGTTTGATGTGCATTTAAGTTTATTTCTTAATACTTAACGTAGCTCTATAAGTACATTTAGCCACTTCCATGCATTAATTCTTTCCCTTTTACTTATATATATTCTACCATTCATTAATATGTTCTATTTGTTTCATTAAATTAAGGTTTTCAATGTGTTCTCTGTTCTACCCTACCACCTGATGGATAGCAAGATCCTATTCCAACAAGGCATTGACAGTATTCATGTTTGATGTTCACTGGCACTTAAACTTGTACCATTGTAATAAATGAAATGAAACTGAATAAGTCAATCACTGTTCTGGCCGAGATTTGATCTCACGCCCTCGCACTTGAATCGCGTGCACGTTACCACTGAGCCAAAGAGAGGATCCCCACTTTGCCTCTGGGCAATGCGGGCTTTTATATACCCCATTACATCACTCTTTTCCCCCCTAGTGATTAATTTGGTCAGTTTCGCTCTCCCACATGGTAGCGTAGCATTGGAGGCCACCACCAGGATGTAAGGCTGTCAACACAACATATGACCCTCATGGCCCTTACCTCACATCCCACTGCTGCCACCAATGTAATAACTGAAATGAAACTGAATAAATTAATCACCGTTCAGGCCGAGATTTGATCTCACGCACTCGCGCTTGAATCGCGCGCACGTTACGACTGAGCCAAAGAGAGGATCTGTCACGAATTTTCTACATCGTAAAATTATGTAACGTAAATTGTGAAATCGAGTGATTTTGCGGGAGCAACGAATTATTATGAAATGCACGAGATATCGCTCATTCTCTCAACCGTCCGCTCGCGTACTTATATTGCATAAAGTTGTCAAAACTTTCGTCATTCTTTCGCAAGTGATTGTTTTTATGTGCAGACGGTGCATTCCTCTGAGCGATAATTTCTGAATTATCGCTTCCGCCTCCCTGACCATTGCCCGGCCACACCCTTTCACACGCCCTCACGTCGGACACTCCGAAACAGAGTCAGTCTGCTTTGTAGCCACGGAGCGTGCGGGTTGTGCTTTACGAGAGCTCGAGTGATCACTTTTCTTAGCGATTTCAGATCTCGGCTTGTATTGGCGTGAATCCCCGAAGCTCCCACCAACTTGGTGATCGACTTCAGCACAGTCTCATCTATACCGATTAGTATTTCTTTTTGTTTTCCTAGGCTTAAGTTTTTGGGTTATTTAGCTATTTGAGTGTTTGAGTGAGTGCGTTTCCCTTTCTTGATTCGAATTGGAGTCATGTAACGTAAATTTATTTTCTTGTATTCAATAAATTTACAGTTCGTTTTCTTGAGCTTTGTTAAATGTAACAGTCGTGTTTAATTTTCCCACATATTTAGTACAGTTTTGCTACTCCACGTTAGCACAACTCTTTATATTAATCTCGACTGGTACTTAGGCCAGCTTATGGCATTAATCCTTAAATCCGTTGTGCTAGCTAGGAGTTTGGCTCAGCCAAGATCCTGATTATTATTATCATTATTATTATTTGAATGTTAAGGGGAGAAACTAACTTTCTCAGAGGCCAACGGTACAATATTACAGCCTACTTGAGCGTCTAGTCTCTGTTGTGGACTGTTGAGAAAGTCTATAAATTCTCGACTCTAGAGATTTGGCGAAGTAAGCCAGCATAAAAGTGAAATCGCTACTTGATTTCACGAGTCTATTCTCTCGTAATAAATGACTCGATAGTCATTCCTAGCACACATAGCTATACATTGTATACTCCAATTATACAATATCATATTTTCCTCCTGAATTATACATTTTTCCCCCTGACAGGATCCCCACTTTGCCTCTGGGCAACGCGGGCTTTTATATACCCCATTACACCATTGTGTTACGAAAGTTTCCCCTAGAAATCGTAACAATATAAATGACATAGTACCATTGGAAATGGAAGCTATCTAAATGTTTGCTGATGATGCAAAAATAGAAAGGAAAATTACTAATACAGATTCTTGCAGAGGGGTACAAGAAGAATTAAACTTCATGAATGGAGCAATAAATGACAAATGGAATCTAATGTGGACTTGTGTCATGTAATTAAAACTGGTAAAAGTGAAAAAAGACCATACTGGGATGGAGAAGGACCTAGGAATGGTTATCAATAACAGACTACCTCCGGCTGACTTAACATGTATACGCTGTTTGCTAATATGATAAAAGCATTAAAAATATAAATGAAGACATATTGTGAAAGATAACATCAATCATCAGACCAATGCAGGTGTGGGAACTATTGTACCCCAGAGTGGTTCCACCCTTTTTTCAGTAGCTGTCGCTGTTAAAAGCAGAGGAAAACCAGCAGAGCGCTAAGACTGAGTCAAGCAAGTTTATAACACAGATATTATGTTCTGTTAATAATTCTTATTATTAATAAATTAAATGCTACTGCATTTAACCTGTGTGGACAACTATTTGCACATACATGTAAATACTTAGGAATTTTCTATTGACTTAAACTGCGTCTGCGTAGAATGACATCGTATGGATGAAAAGCAGATGTTGGTTAAATATATATCTTTATAGATAGAAGGGATTTTTTAGCTTAGTTTAATTAAAACTAAGATTAAATTAAGGTAGATTCACCTTGTGTATTTCATGACGTAATTAGACTGTATTAAACCTTGTAATTAATAAACAACTGGCATCTCTTCAAACCTATGAGGGGGGAAGAGACTCGCCATGTTGAATCACTCGATTAGCAAACACTATTCAGGCATCACTTGTAAATACATACCTGGAAGGACGCCTGGATGCGCAGGCAATCGACCGAAACCTCACGCCTGTTGCCATTGTAATGGTCAGAATTTTGGCTCTTATGATTTGATGGGAAATTTGCTGAAGCCAGTCTAACAAATCCCACTGCTTAAACCACCAGTGTAATGCTGGAATTTTTACCCTTTATGTGATGATGGGAGATTAGCGATCTCACCGCTAAAACCACCGGTGTGATGGTCGAAATTTGAAGTGATTGCAATGATTGAGAATTAACAAGCACCACCTCTGTCACCATGTACATTCCCTTTATATGTATGTATCATTTGTGCCATTCCCTTTATATGTATGTATCATCCCCGTTATGTATATGTATATATGCCTCCCTCACTATGTGCCCGTATGAGAGTTAGCCCTGAACTGCCCGGGTAGATCTGCTATTGGTTGGTGTTTGAGCCTGGGAGCGGCTGATTAGGTCAGCAGTTTGGGGGCATATATACATATACATAACGGGGATGATACATTCATATAAGGGGAATGGCACAAATGATACATACATATAAGGGGAATGGTACAATACTCCCCCGTGTGGAAGGATTGGTGATATAAGATACACTAGGCGGCATGTTGATATATGATACAAGTAGTAAATAGCAGTATGCGTTCACGCATGTTCTTATATCAATACAAGTATATAACTCTTTGCTAAATAGGTTGCACATTTTTTTTTTAAATAGCTAGTTTCTATATGTCACCCATTACTGTATCAGAGATATGCCAACATTTGCTGGTTGTACTTTTTCTGTCCACAGTTTGCAACTTATCAGGTGGCATTGGTAGTCACTGAATGTGAGGGCACTAAGTACGGGTAGTTTCAATGTCTTGGGTAGGGCATACTATGTCAGTTGCGATTCTGATTTCCTGTAGTCTGTGCTCCATTTTCCGGACACAATAGTGAACTGCACAGATGATAAGAAGAAAACCTATGAAAGAGATGACCACAGGGGGAAACACAACGGTTGGATGAACCCATGAATGGCTACGTGGCATTGGTAGTCACTGTCGTTGACGAATGTTAGCATTCGCATGTTGGGGGAGGTGATGGTAATATTAGCTGATGGCAGGCTGGAAGGCATGTCAGTCGATCGGCAGATGTCATAGGAGTGTTTACGGACTGACTGATGATAGCGAGTGGCGTAAGTGATGGCGGATTCTGATTTGATGGTACAATAGTCCGGAGCTTTGTAGAGACCACTAACAGGTATGGAGCTGACCGAAGTACCAGGGCACACGATGGTGATGGAGATGGGAATAGTAAAGAAGAAGTACTGGACGTGATTGAGGTGAGCATGGTGGACTGGGAGAGTAGGAGCTGGAGCAAAGGAACAGGCTGAGTATATGGAATGGTTGCGAACTAAGGCAGACTCACAGGGTGTAGCGGTGCTAGGAAAGATAGCGAAAAGGTGGGCAGCACAGAGACGAGAGGTAGGGGTGAGGGAGGAACATTTCTGGAGGTCAGTGGGAAAAAGGAAGGCAACCGAAAGATGGTCATAGGAGAGGAGGAAATATTCGGAAGGAACAGAGACTCGCAATAAGGAGTTGTTGTACCGGAAGGGGAAGGGAATGATGTGGAAAAGGTTGAAAGTGATGTCAGAACGTAGAGCGATATGGACGACGACGTATGTGGTGAGAAGAGTGGCCTCAAGAACTGGATAGTAATATTCAAGAGAGGACTAGGGGGGTATTGGGGATAGACCGAAGGTAGAGTGAGCCCATTCTAATACAGAGTGGAGAGCTGAGATAGGTACTAAGTCTGCAGTGACACGTCCATTAATAGCATCGACTAGGATACGAACCAAGGTAGTGACCTGAGAGAGTAGAGAGTCAATGGCTAGTTGGAGATTATCCATGTTGAGTTTGAGATAAAAGAACTGAGAAATAACGTTGAGATTTGAGAGGTGTTGTTTTAAGATGTCGGTGAAGTTGTTCAGAGTGTAAGTTACTTCATTTAGGTGGGATGTAATTTTGCGTAACACAGTGTGTTGGACCTTGATGACTCGGCGTTGAGATTCTAAGGCTGAAGCTAAATAAGCTAGGTCAGATTTGAAGCCAGAAAGGTCACAGGCTGTAGCGATGCCAAAAAAGCCACTTAGAATCTCACCTCCGAGGTCAAAGCGACCTCATTTCACACGAGAATGACCAACGGGTGTCTGAATGGAGAATGTGTCATTGAGCTCAGTGACTTTGCCAGTTATGTATTGCAACTGCCAGGAGAGTGGCAGGAAAAGATGATATAAATACTGATTTGGGTTGTGTTTCCCCATGAGGGCTTGGAGGTGGGTCTCGATTTTGTGGAGCTGAGGCAGGGCGATGGCTAAGTCGGCCAGGGGCACAAGATCGTAGCACAGGGAGACTACATCTTCAATGAGCATTACCTCGCCTCCCGAGACGACCAAGGCCCCGGGATGTACTCCACCATCATCCTCACCCGACCCAGACCCTGGGAGGGTCAGCACTGCCAGCAGGTAGACTGCTAACATCGTGCCTAGAAAATTAGGTTAGATTTAATGTGAGAGTTCCTGGAGAAATTAATGGGCGGAACGCAGTTTGGATCGATACTGACTTGTTGATGAATGAGTAGGCATGGGTGGAGATGAAGGAGACTGAGGGATAGGTGGAGATGTGTTAGACTGAGGGATCTGTGGAGTAGGAGGGAGAGCAGTAGGTTGTGCAAGTGATTCATCCATCACTAAACCTCGTGGTGCTCATTTTAGATCGTCAGCATGGACCCACTTGGTGTCTGTAGTGGAGAGGTCTTGGATGTGGAACTTGTTTTCTTGTTTATTTAGTACACGGTGGGGGCCGGTAAATTTGTCATCCAATTTAGAGGAATGCATATGGGAATGAGCGGACTAGATCACCGACATTGATAGTGATAGGAGAGGCAGATTTATGTTGGCGTTGTATCATGTCTTCCTTAGATGAAGCGAGATTGGATGTTACATACTGATGGATTGTTTGGAAGTTGGCCAAATTTACTTTGGCATAACCATCCATATTATAGATGAGGTCTGGCTTTGAGGATAACAGGGTGTATGGTAGGTGTTTGTCCAAACCAAAGAGGACAAAGAAGGGGGATTTGCCAATTGAAGCGTTGATGGAGATATTGATTGAGGATGCCACTTGGGGAATCCAGTCATCCCATGACGAACTATGGGAGCCTAGGTGTCTGAGGTACGCTCTGCAAGGCCATTGGAGGCTGGATGGTTAGGCACGGCATTGGATTTATTAATTTAAAAGCGGCAACAGATCTCATCCAGGAGACTATTTTTGAACTCAGTACCATTGTCAGTGAGGATGGTATGTTGTGTACTGAACGGGCAAATTACGTGATCTACGAAGCACGTGCAACACTCTTCGCGGTCTTATCTGAGAGGGGTACGAGGACACAGTAGCGTGAGAAGTGGTCGACTGCTACGAACAAATACTCTGCGCCTGATTCTGTAAGAGGGAGATTTAGAAGATCGATGGAGACTGTTTCCCATGGTCGTGACGGGATTGGGTATTGTAAGAGCGGTGCAGGTAAGCCGGTTGAACCTTTGTGGCGGTGGCACGAGATGCAAGAGACACAGTGTGCACTGATATCGCGACGCATGGTTGGCCAATAGTACTCGAGACGTGCTTGGTGCAAGCATCGGTCTTTACCTGGATGGGATGCGTGAGGTGTATCGTGAACAATGTGAAGGGCCGCAGATATTAGGTCAGTAGGGACAACGAGTTGGTGTACTTCTCTGTTGGGCAAATCCTTCCGTGTAAGGAATGTTTTTCTGTACAAGAGACCATCTTTTAGTATGAACTCATCTAGTGGTACTGGTAGAGTAGGTAAGGTCGAGGCATTTCCTGATTCTAGGAAATAAACTACTCTGGACCATGTGGAATCCTTGCTCTGAGAGTTTTGAACATCCTCTGATGTTAGGGTTGTGCTGTCAGTGACCTTGGGCTGCAGGGACGTGACAGGTGCGGCTACATGACGTGAGAGTGCATCTGCGACTACATTCGATTTCCTGGGACACTGAAAAGTGGGATTGAAGTCCTGGATGGTGATGGACCATGTAGCTAACCTACCAGTGAGGTTGTGTCCCTTAAACAAGTCACATAGAGAGAAGTAGTCTGTCTGGATATGCACTGGATAACCATATACTATGTCTCTGAAATGTTTCAAGGACCAGACTACTGCCAAAGCTTCTGAATCAGTGACACCGTAGTTACGTTCAGCGGTGGTAAATGCGCGACTAGCATGTGCTATTACACACTTCCTGGATGCTTGATCTAGTTACATTAAAACTGCACCAAGTCCTGCGCCTGAGGCGTCTGTGCATAGAAGAAAGGGTTTGGTATATCCAGGGAATGCTAAAATTGAGGCATTGACAAGAGCTGTCTTTAGTGCTTGGAAAGCCTGTGACTGATTGTTACACCATACAAAGGATACATTCTTCCTTAGTAAGTGGGTTAGAGGAGCGGGGATCTTTGCATAGTCTTTAATGAATCTGCGATAGTTACCACTCAGGCCAAGGAAACTTCTGACAGCATCGGTAGCGGTAGGTTCTGGGATATTGATGATTGCCTTAGTTTTGTCGTCATTAGTATGAGTGCCTTGTGTTTCGACGATATGTCCTAGAAAGTTGATTTTCTTTCTCAGGAAGTCACATTTGCTGAGGATGATTTTCAGGCCTGCTAGCTGTAGGCGTTTCAATACTTGTTGTAGTTTGGCAAAATGGTCAGGGATTGATTTACTTACAACAATGATGTCATCCAGGTAAGCAAAAAGAGTGTCCCACCATGCCACTGAAGATCGAATGGATAAGTCGCATGAATACTGAAGGAGCATTTCTCAAACCAAAAGGAAGTCTTTTAAACTGAAAATGTCCTGATGAGGTACTGAAGGCTGTAATTGGGCGAGAGGATTCTTCCATTTCGACCTGCCAGTAACCACTGAGGAGGTCTAGGGATGAAAAGACTACGTTATTTTCACCTAGTGATTCTAGCAAATCTGTGAGGACGGGCAACGGGAAACGGTCTAGAACAGTTACGGAATTTACTTTACGGTAGTCCACTACTGGTCTAAAGTTGCCGTCCTTCTTTGGGACTAAGAAAAGAGGTCTATTTCATGGACTGACAGAGGGTTCGATAGTGTCCTGAACTAACATTTTCTGTACCATCTGATCTGTCTGTTTTCTCAAGCTGTGAGGTAACCGATATGCTGGTATGTAAAGCAGCTAAGTTCCTGGCACTAGTTCTATGTGATGTTTGACTAAGTCTGTCTTGCCCATCTGTTGTCCGGGTAAGGCTACCACATTTCAGTAAGCATGCAAAAGGTCAAATAGTTGAGATTTATGCTGTGGAAAATCTTTGCAAGTCAGATTTGAGAGCAGGTCAGGTTAACGAGTCGGAGCAGATCGTTCGTTTTTCGTTTTTTTGAAGGCTGCAACATGCTTGCATGCGTCGGCCTTTTTGGATTGGAGCGTGTAGCATTTTATGACCGGATGCCCTTCCTGATGTCTACCAATGACCCTTGGGTGGATTCGATCCTCCGACCCTACGGCCAGAGCGGAGCGCTCTAACCCACTGAGTTAATGGCACATACCCCTGTTGGTTGACTATCATCATCAGTAGGGACAGAGGATTCCTGGCACACCATTACGGCTGGTGGGTATACTAGGAAGTCTCCGATCTTTACACCACTTTTAAGTTTTAATGGAGCATTAGTTACGTTGAGCAAGTACAAATAGCATAGGCTGTCCTCTACAACCGTGCACCAAGCATACTCATATGTTAAGCCATTCACACAACACGTCTCGGGTAGTGTTAGTACATCCACTCCTTTCGCACCTACAACACGAACAGAGACTTTGGTGAACTCATGCGGCAACAAAATTGTGCACATATTCGTTACTGCACGCCTCGTCTCTGCGCGTTGGAGAACATTGTCAGACTCTGTGAGGTAGGTAACTGAGACATGTCTGAGTCGGCGGTAGTGCTGTCGTTAGAGGAGGGTGGAAGAGCCTTTTCTGAATGCTGAGAGGATGTATCAACAGGTGTTGAGGAACTCATGTCCTTGCTCTCGGTCAGTGAGGGAATGATCTCTGTATTTGCAGATGATGATGATGATGATAGCTTGGCTTGTTTTGTACTCTCAAATAGTGCAAGAGTCAGGGGGGACTGAATGACTGAATTTATCGTAAATACAGTACGGGGACATTCCATACTGTAGACTGGGAACCCAGAAATGTCTATACTACTACAAGCAGGCAATAACGCAAAGGAGTGTTGTGCCATTGTGGGTAAGCCAATAAGGGCATCTGCTGGATATTTCAGCTCGTTGGTAACATGAAATTCTATTGGAAAAGGGAGCAAGGTGCTGTCTAGTTGTACTTCTAAGGTGATTCTTCCCTTGACGTTAAACTCTGAGCCTTCTACACCGCATAAGCGAATGTCAGGCAGCTCAAGGAAACCGACGTGTTTGCGGTGGCATTGAATGATGTCTAAAGAGGTATCAGAAATCAAGTTTACTATAGATCCGGTGTCCATGAAGAATGACGTTGGTATGTCATTACTCCGTCCTAGAATGACTAGACCTGAGGAAGTTATGGGTCCAACATGACGGATGGGGAGTTGGTGTTCTGTTGCTACGTTATATGGGTCCGATATGGGCGCGGCGCTTCCCCCGACTGGCGACGGTTGAGGTAACGACATTCCTCAGTAGTGTGAGTCGTACTGGTCTTATGATACTTGCATGTAGGACGACGCAAGTGGGAAGGCATACGCTGTCTAGTTTGGGAGTGAGGCCGTGTGTGTTTACAGTCACAACAGTTTGCTCGATGTACAGGTTTACAACAGTGCCAGCAGATGATTCGAGGATTGTCTGTTCTGTCGGACGCTAGATTGACCATGACTGGCGGTTGGAGAACGATGCATGGCAGGTCTACCTCGAGTGGTGGAACGGGAGCGGTATTGGTCTGGAGGAGTGGTAGTGTAACAGACCTGAGAGACCAAGGGGCGGTTTGTGGCCTGATGCGTGCAGTTCGAACCTGTTCTTTCATCGATGGTTTTAGTGATCTGAACAATTTTATCTCCTGGATTGAAACCTATCTCCATGGCGATCTCTCTCTGTTTAGGATCAAGCCAATGAAGGAATCTCAGGTAACCAAATAAATCTGCAAAGTCCCTAAGTGAAAACATAGGAGCTCCATTTACTTCCTCTACCCATTTCGTGCCTACTAATAATTGGCGCATCTCGCTACTATTGGCGTTCATGGCAGCGGCTGCTTCGAGTAGTTTGGCATGTTGGGGGGGGGACTTGCAAATCCTCATCCATCTGGGTGAGGAGATTAGTGAACCCAATGAGATGCGGCATTGTAATTTTGGCAAAGTGTTATGAGCTCCTTACGGAAATCATCAAAGGTTTTTATGCCATCAAAATGTCCTGCACAGATCGCGGATCCGATGTCCGATTTGCCTTGTTGTAAGCGACCCATGAGATAAGAGACTTTGAGGTTTTCATCTCTAATCTGCTGATTGTGGATGTCGGTTTCAAACTCTCTGAGGAAATCATAGACAGACGAAGTGGAGTCCTCGCCGGTAAATTTGGGACGATTGGCATCGTCGAGATAGATAGACTGTGGAGTAGGGGTTGTTTGGTTCATGGTTGGAAGCGTGGAAGTAATTGAAGTAGGGGATTGAGAGAGAGAATAGGTAGTAGTTATATGTAGTGTAGACGGGAGATGAAGTGGGGCAGGAGAGTTGATGATAGTGGAAGGAATAGGAAGAGAAGCAGGCTGTGTAGTATCAAGGGTAGAGGATGAGGTACCTGGATGGATAATATCTGGATGGGAAGTTTGTTGGGAGGCGGGTAATGAAGTGGTAGGCTGTGAGTCGGGTCATGGGTTCGTGCGCCCGCTACGTAGATGAGTCAGTGAATCGTCCTCGGTGGGAGGAGTATGAGCATTGGTTGTTTCTTGGCTGAGAGTGGGTGGAGTAAGTTCCGTATATTCAAAGTATGACATGTAGTCTGGCGACGGAATGTATGATGAGAGATGAGGAGTGATAAGTATATATTTACAGTATGAAGATGAGAAAATGTATCATGAGAATGGAATGGGAAATGTGTGGAGATGACGGGATGCGGGTTGTAATAAACAGAAGGTGATATGGGAGATGAGTAATAAAGACAGGCAGTGAATGTGAATATGAAGTGATGGGTGGAGATGAAGAATGACAATAATACACTATTTGTAGAGAGAATCGGAGGATAATCTCTATAGAAAGTCAATAATGGGTGGATAAAGGTATACTATTAGAGTTACACAGATGAGTTGTGAACGAAGTGGAGAGGGCATGGACGTGAGGCGAGAGCGTGGATCAGCTGGCGGGAGACAGTAGTGGGGGGTGAAAATGGAGGTCACGTGCTGGGCAGTGGTGGAGGCAGGCAAGGCTTGCTTGGTGGTTGGTTAATCCGGACCAGATGGGAGGCACTGAGGGGTGGAAGGGTGCGTTGCGTGGCGAGGGCAGATGTCCCCACAGGCAGATGTAAAGCTGGTGGGTGGCAGAGGCAGAGGATGACGTGGGGGGAACGGCAGAGGTTGGAGAGGGCCACCTTGAGATGAACAGGTGTCGAAACAGGAAAGACAGGTGCGCAGGGCGGCAACGGCAACACTTGCGACCTGGTCAGGGTGTAGAGAACGGCACTGGTGAGGGAAATTGGACACCTGTAGATGCAGAGCCGGAATTTGCCGGTATTATGCCACGAGAGGTAGTGAGAGGGCGAGGCCGTGAGATGTGGGGTGTCAAGTAGATGTTGGTGGCACTAAACACTGTAGGAGGCAGTCAGAAACGATGGTCCGAGACACTGCTGCCACCAGTTGTATATCACAACCTCTTGATGATGTAATGAAAGTCCTGGAGTAGCTATTTACGGTCTTTAATTGTGGAGCACGAGGACAAGATGCTGCCTGTATAAGAGTTAGCCCTGAACTGCCTGGGTACACCTGCTATTGGTTGGTGTTCGAGCCTGGGAGCGGCTGATTAGGTCAGTAGTTTGGGGGCACATAGTGGGGGGGGATATACAGTATACATATACATAACAGGGATGATACATACATATAAGGGGACTGGCACAAATGATACATACGTATAAGGGGAATGGCACAACCAGTGTAGAGGTCAAAATTTTGGCAAGTGTACCGCTCTCAATTTTGACTTACCAAAAGAATCAGAGTTTTAGAGAGTATGTTGCCTGAAATACAGGAGCTAGGGGTTGAGGCCGTAGACGACGTGACGGCCAGTGCAGACAACACCAACCCCCCCAACCCCCCCAGGACCACTGGTGGGCCGCCGCTGACACTGAGCGGCTGGGAACAGGATCAGTGAACCTGTATCTCTTCCCAGTGCCCCTCTTGCTCCCAGGTTGTGTCCTGGAAAGGTAGCAGTCACCTGTGCATAGTCTCCGGCCGAAATTCCACTCGCCAGGTAAGCGGTGGAGTTTACAACTCCACACAACGCTGCGGTATTGGCCATAGTCATACCGGGTATGGGGCAGAACCGGCCACAGTCCGTTCCCCAGTTGCACCCCTGCTACAGGGCCGTGGCACGGACGTGTGTCGGTCGGGCAGGACAGGCCATTAGTCATCTGACTCCCAGAGTAGCGCCGCAGTACCGGCCACAAGACGTACTGGGTACGAGGTAGGATCGGCCACAGTCCGTCTCTCTGCTACCAGTCCTCTTAGCTCCACGGTACGGGCCATTAGCCGCACCAGAGCTACAACCCCCTGTGCCACTACAACGTCGGCTGCTAGTCATGTCAGGCCAGAGATAGAGCAGGCCACTAGCCGCACTGAACCTGTTGTCCCCTGTGCCACCACGACCCGGCCATTAGTCACGTCAGGCCTGAGGTAGAGCAGGCCACTAGCCGCACTGAAGCTGATGTCCCCTGTGTCACAATGACGTCGGTCATTAGTCACATCAGGCCAGAGGTAGAGCAGGCCACTAGCCGCACTGAAGCTGATGTCCCCTGTGCCACCACGACATTGGTCATTAGTCACGTCAGGCCGGAGGTAGAGCAGGCCACAGTCCGCTTCTCTCCCACAGGAGAACCTGCAGCCAGAGAGGACCCCTCCCCCGAGCCGTGGCAAGGCCTCACCCGAGGCCTTGGTTCCCTGCAACTCTACCAGTGTGAACAGCGGCCGAAG
>JAGKTI010000799.1:29074-39252 GCA_018397915.1 Birgus latro | reverse complement strand
ACGAGTGCTAAAAAAAACATCCCAGGAGGAAGGTGAAGGTATGTGCCATAAGCATATACAATTATAATATTCTAGGACTAATAACTGATTTTTGGCAAATGTTTTTAAAAAGTCAGTCGGAGAACAAATATCCCCGCGCCTCCGACAACTCTGCCGTGTAGGGGTTAATAAGCTAAAAGAAATCTTTCAGAGAGTGATTGTACCAAGGATTCTCCCCTCCATGAGTCGGCGATTGGAGGTGGCTCTTGCCAGGCTTCGGATTGGGCACTCTAGGCTTACAAATGGATTCCTGATGAGTTGTGGGACTCAACCGTACTGTGACGATTGCCTTGTTCCCCTTACTGTCCATCACTTGCTGGTCGAGCGTCCTAGTTTGGGGAACCTGGTCAGAGATTCCTCCGCAGGCATAAGGGAGAAGATGGTGCCTACTGTCTGTCCTCGATGCTTGAGGAAGCCTACGCCGATTTTAATGATGTTTTTAATAATCTTCAGGAGGCAGGCCTCCTTCCACTTTTATAAGAAACTGATATTTTATACTTTAGTATTTTATTTCTAATAATGGGTTTTATTTTTATGAATATACACTTTTTATTTCCTGCGTCTTTTACCTTGTTGTCTGGCATCATATGACCCTGGCAGTTGTGCCGCCAGTTTTTAATTATATTCAGTCACTCACTCAGAGACATTCCTGAACGTATTTAGAAGATTTGCTGCTAGATGGTCTTGTCCTTCCAAATCAATAAGTGACAATGGAACAAATTTCATTGGAGCGGCACCTCTACTTTTAAACATAATAAATGACCCAAAGGTTAAGTCGGCACTGGGAATCCGAAATTGTACCTGGCGGTTCATAGCTCCAAGAGCACCATGGCAAAATGGATTTACAGAACGAATGATTGGAATAGTAAAGAACTGCCTAAGGAAAACCATACACAGAACTATCACCAGAGGGACTGAGAACGGTGATAACCGAAATTGAGACTAGGATTAATGATAGACCGTTAACATATTTGGATGATACTAGCATTGCAATGTAAGCACTGACACCAGCTCATATGTTGCATGGCATGAAACTTCATCTGGTACCTTGTGTGGTTATCCAGGAGGAAATAAATAATCCTACAATAGGAAATAATGAACTAGGACAACATCTGCACGAGGAATACCAATGTCTGAGAAGGGTATTGGACATCTGAAATAGACATTGGAGAGAAGAATATCTTTTGAGCCTAAGAGAAAAATTTTATGGGGCCCAGGGTCCCAGCAGCAAATCAGTTATAAACATAGGAGATGTGGTCTTAATAAAAACGGAACAACCAGGGTCCCAGTGGCCATTAGCTAAGGTGATTTCCACACATCCAGATTTCCACACATCCAGATTCCTAGGGGGTGTTTAGACTTGTAAAAATTAAATGTAGGGGACATCTCAGTATGAAAACTATTGATAAACCGGTGCCCCTTGAGTTAACGGCTACCTCGGAGACAGTGGATGGTGGAGAACAATTCGGTCAGATGCGCAACCTAGAAGGGCCGTAGCACAGGGATCTCAAGATCTGAGGAAAGAGCTCCTGGCTAAGGGTCACATTACATGATACAATGTATCATTTTTCGCCTGGTCCCAATACTGTGGGAAATATTTCTCCCCAGAGCGGTTGCGCTCTTTACTTTTTACAATAGTTGTCACTGTTAAAAGCAGAGGAAAACCAGCAATGCGCTAAAACTGATTCGAGCGGTTTTTATAACCCAGAGAGTACGTTCTGTTGATAATAATTATTAAAAGATTAAATGCTACTGCATTTAACCTTTGTGGACAACTATATTGTACATATATGTAAATACTTAGGAATTTTCCACTGACTTAAACAGCGTCTGCTTAGAATGACATGGTAAGGATGAAAAGCAGATGTTAGTTGAATATATATCAATATATTTTAAAGGGAATATTTGGCTTAGGTTAATTAAAACTAAGATTAAATTAAGTTAGATTCACCTTGTATATTTCATGAAGTAATTTAACTGTATTTAGCCTTGTAATTAGTAGACAACTGGCATCTCTTCAAACCTATGAGGGGGGAAGAGACTCACCATGTTGACTCACTCCATTAGCAAACACCGTTCAAGCAGCATTTGTAAATACACACCTAAAAGGACGCCTGGATGCCCAGGAAATTGACCAAGACCTCACACCCATCGTCATCTGTTGTTCGACTCAATATGTGACCTTATGATATTGGGCAAATCTTAGGGAACTAGCTATTATAAGAGGAGAATAATTGCTGGTGAATTAGAGGATTAATCGCCCTAATCTTTCCAACGAGAATTGTGCTAATTTACCACTGTTCCAATTTAGATTAACTCTCGATAGAAAGAGGAGTGACTCAGAATCTATGACAGCTGGAGTATGCATCAGTGATCTGGAATCCTCATCTCAAAAAACACATAGATAAGATTTAAAAAGTACAAAGGGCAGTTATAAAATGGGTACCAAGCTTAAGGGATCTATACCACGAAGAAAAACTAGAAAAAAATTAATCTACCAATACTACAGGTGGGAGGATTCGCCACTGAGGCGCTTAGCACGGTGCTCATCTCTGTAACTTAGGCCTTGAGCCTGTGGCGGGCCAATCATCCAACAACCTGGGACACAAGGCCACTGCATCAACCAGGTCACCACAGTCACCTTCCCTAGATGTTACCCTAGGCACTCATTTTACCTACCGACCCACAAAGGGTGGATGGACACCTGAGTCAAGTGACCCCAGCTGCCCGCACCAGGATTCGAACCCTGGCGCTAACGGGCCGGCAGCTTCAGTCAGCGATACTAACCACTCAACCACCGCGGGGGAGAGAAGGAAAAAGAGATGTGATTATGCTATACAAAAGCATATCAGGGAAAGAGAAAATGTCATAAACGAATATATAACCAATGGGGAAGCATCAGCAAGAGGGCGGTGCAAAGAACTACATAAATTTAAAGAGATGATAAAGATGTAAGGAAATTCAGTTTCCCAAATAGGGCAATTGATCGTGGAATGCACTACCGAATGAAATGGTGTGCCAAAATTCATAAATTTATGGATATATATGACAAAAATGGTTTACTACATAGGACTGTACGAGCTTGACTCAAGTCTGTAAAGATACAGTTAGGTAAGAACAACTAGGTAAGGTAAGAACACACACTCACTGATCAAAATATAACACCCAGAGTCCCATAACTGCTTGGGGAGCACGGGTTGCTTCACCTATTATGTAGTGGAAAGTTCTTACTAAGCATACCGCCCTTTGCTTATCAGCTCATAGTTGCTAGACTTAGGATTCCCTTATTATTTAAGATATGAAAACTACCCAAACGTCACCGCTGGGTGACATGAGGCTGTAAATGGCTTACATATTAAAGGTGAATTAATGATGCCATATAATTACCCATCCCCACTCTGGAGGGGCTCAGGGACGAGTATTGTTTTCACTGTTTGTTTTGTTTGTTTGTCTGTCTGTCTGTTAATTTTTCACGAAAACTTATATTTTGAGTCAAACTACGGGGTTGATAGGCTATGACATTCTGGTCATATCGTTAAATTTTGGGCCAAACTGGGCCAAGCTCTAGGCTGTAGGAACAGAAATGAAAAAAAAAGGGGGGGGGATGGGTACAAATCATTTTTTTGCCATAACTCTTCAATTCTGTCATATCTAAAGGTGCATCTTTCAAATTTGCATCCTATAATCAGGGGGGGTCACATCCCAGTCAGCAGTAGAGTGGTCAGTGTCAGGTGGGTCGGGCCTAAAATTTCATGTGGGTATAAAATTATCATTTTTTTGCTCGATTTACTCCAAATTTTATATGTGACAACTTTGACTAGATATCCTTTTGTGTTTATACGTCAGCTCTTAAATGACAGCCGGTGATGGGTTTGCCGTGTCCTGGCACCGCTTGCTGTTATTTCTTTGCACGACTCAACAGCCACTGTTATACACAATAACTTCACCACTCCCATATCAATCAAAAGTTGGCTTAACACTGTCATCTTTTGAATTCTTGGTATCTTTTCACTCCCTATCTTCCTTGTCATTAAGTGATCAAAATATACCAACAGGCCCCGCTTTATGTTTTATGCAGTATGATAGTTCCATACTTACAGTGCTGTAGAATTTATGTACTGTTACATCCCAATCCCCACACTGCCACAGGCTAAAACAGCAGTAGTGCAGTATAGGTGTACAGCACACAAGATCAGCTGAGGCGAAGGTAAACACTGGCTTCTTAAAAATTGACTGTCTTTATTTTCCAAATAATTCCACTAAATGCCTACTAACTTCAATTAACTGTTCTTACAAGCACTGGACGTATACGAACTGTACTAACTGCAATTTCACTTAATACTTGACAACACTTCACAGTTAATGCTTGTCAACACTTCAGTTTTTACACTTCACTGTTTTCACAAGTACCGAAAATATTCAAACTTCAGTAACACTTCACTGCTATCACAAGTACCGAAAATATACAAACTTCACTGATACTGCACCCGCTAAACTTCACTCAAACTGACTGAGGTCAAACTAAAACTTAAAACCTTAAAAAAAAAAAAACTCCTACACTCTCATTCACCATCCTCATATAACCTTGCATTACTCGAGAATGATCTATTTCTCCACGTTTCTGGTATGTGCTGGTCCTAACCCGCCCCTAGCAACACAGTTACCAATTAAGAGACATCGAACATGCCAGAGTCTTCTTACATTACATAACACTCTAAATCAATTACCAGACATAAATTAAATTATATAGTTTAATGAACAATCATATAAATAAAACATTATAAAGAAAAATAGCATAAAAATTAATGGATAACTTACGAAATAACTACGCTCAAACAGCAGGCAAACTGGCAACTCTGACTTGCACTGATACCGGAACTAGGCTACGGTAAAGGTCTAGAAAAATCTCAAACACCTAACTGGCAAATCCCCCTTCGTAACACAACCCCCTCCCTAGATCTTTGTCATCCCGACAAAACTACACAGTATATACAAACATAATTAATCCTAATGAAATATCTAACTATACACAATATAATCTTTTAACTTATCAGGTCTTCTTCTGTGCTGCTTCCGACGACGTCCTTGCTCCTCCACACAGTCCACTCGTAGTGGAGGGTCTTGGTCCTCTTCCTGATTCACTTCTTCCCACATGAAACTGTCACCATCCTCTTGCACTTCAGCTCCGTGGTCCTCCTCAACATCCTCGGCTGCGGGATAGCATGATCTCTCGGAGATGCCCCAGCTGTACTGTCCTGGTCCACGATTCACGTGTACCACCTTTGGGTGAGACTTCCTGCCTCCCCGAATCCCATACGTTACGTCTGACAGGCGGTCCAACACAGTGTAAGGCCCGTCCCATGGGCTCTGCAGCTTCGGTGACATTTCCTTCTTTCGCTGAGGATTGTATGACCAAACTTGATCGCCATCCTTGAAGCTCACCTCACTTGCCTTGGTATCATACTTGCACTTCATCACCTCTCCTGAAAAATTGAGGGCTCCTCGCACTTGATGATGTACCTCAGCCAGTCTTTCTTGAAGGTGCTTCACATAGCTGGTGGTGTCTGTAGGCAGCTCTTCACCAGGTGGTCTTCCCATTAACAAGTCAACGGGTAGGCGTAACTCGTGGCCCAACATCAGTTTTGCAGGGGTGTGGCCAGTAGAATCATGGGATGCAGAACGGTATGCCATCAACAACGCATGTAATTTCTTGTCGCATTCTGTTTGTCCATCTACGCAGTACTTGGCCAGCTCTTGTCCTAGGGTCCAGTTGAATTTCTCCACAATCCCATCTGACTGTGGTCTTAGTGGGGTCGTCCTGGTCTTCCTGATCCCCCCAAAATGGCAGCACTCACGGAACACAGCAGACTCAAAGTTTCTACCGTGGTCTGAATGTGGCTCTTCTGGCATCCCAAAACAACAGAAGAACTGGTCAACCAACATCTGACCAACAGTCGCAGCCTCTTGATCAGGGATGGCATAGGCTTCTGGCCACTTTGTGAAGTAGTCCATTGCGACACATATGTATTGGTTTCCTCTTTCCGTGAGTGGCAAAGGTCCAGCAATGTCCACTGCAACTCATTCCATCGGTGCACCCACTTGGTACAGCTGAAGAGGGCCGCAACCACGTTTCTTGGGTCCTTTCTTGGCACAGCACACATCGCAGGCCCGACACCACTATTCAACATCCTGACGTATGCCAATCCAGTAGAACCTCTGTCACAGCCGGCTTAGAGTTTTCTTCACTCCCAGGTGCCCACTGGTGATCTGGTTATGGGAATCATCCAAGATCTCTGACCTCATCTTCTTCAAAACCACCAGCTGCCAATACTTGCTGAGGCCATCGGGTGTCTCCCACTGATGCTCCTGTAGTCCATTATTCAAACGCAGAAGGTCCCACTGACTCCAGTAACTCTTAGTTGCGGGGCTCAACCTGGAAACTTCTTCCCAAGATGGTCGCACTGTACTCCGCTGCAGCCACTGTATAACTGGCCACAAATCTGCATCCTCCACGTGCATCCTCTTCAGGTCTACTTCATCTTTCTTTGGCCCTGTCATTGTACTACGGCAGCATTTCTTACTGTGATCTCCCTTTTTCTTCTTCGGACACTCAGAACTGAAGTTTCCCACCTCACTACATGTCCAACATGCTCTTTTTACAACAGATGATTTCCTTGCACTACTCTGTTCTTGCTCCTTCCTTTTGTGACAATCCTCCTTCTTGTGTCCCAGCTTCCTGCAGACCCAGCAACCTCCACTGGTCTTCTCCTGTTCCCTCTTCCACTTGTAGCAGTTCTCTTTTCTGTGTCCCGGCTTCCCACAGTACCATCAACTTCCCTCAAATTTTCCCATTTCACATACCTGCCCCTTTCTCACCTTGAATCCTGCACTACGACCTGTCTGAAAAGTGGACATACCTGACCTGACATAGGACTGAAACTCTAGAGCCCTGGCAGGTGTGGTTTGCATGCTTCTGGGTTGTGCTGCTTCACCTGCACTTTTAACTCTGCACTGTCAAGAGCATAGTTGAACTGGTCCCTCAGTAGAATACCCAACAGGTTAGGTGCTGCTCCAGGGTACGCCTTATATGCCATACTCTCCAGGTCATGAGCAAGCTGCTGTAGGGGTTCTCTCCGAGCCCGTACATGGCTCCGGAATCTTGCTCTGTAAACCTCAGTCTTGTACATGGTTCCATATCTGCGCTCCAGCACTTCTACTAGGGACTGTTAACTGTTCCTCTCCATCACTGACATCTGGCCCAGAATTTCCATTGCGGCACCCTTAAGGCTAGTAGCAAACTGCACTGTCTTCTGCCTATCATCCCAGCCATTCTGATCCGCAAGTAACTCAAACTGTGCACGGTAAGCTTCCCAAGATACTCTACCATCAAATTCCTGAAGTTTCTTTTTAGCCATGCACTTTACTTGTTTGGGGTCTAAAAACTGGGGCATCATAATTAAGGCCAGGACTTAAAACTTCTACGTTCTGTACATTCTGATTATTCAACCCTGTAATGCTACCTTTGGATGCCTGAGATCCGTCAAGATTCACCATACACTGTCCATTCCTTTCATATGCTCCCTGTACACTAACCTGAGGCTCAGCAGTGCAATATTTCTCTACAGCCTCCATTTTCTCACTAATTATCTTCACATGGTCAACCACATGCTTCAACTGACTATCTACATGCTGTCTACACTCTGTCACTATTTCCTCACTAATTGTCTTCAACTGGTCATCTACATGCTGTTTACACTCCATCACATTATTGCTCACCTCATACTTCTGCTGCCGTAGCTCAGCGTATACCTCCTCTTTCAATTGCTCCTGTTCTTCCTTCATTTCCCCAGTGAATGCATCTAGCTGTCCTTGCACCCTCAGTTGTACATCCCTCTGTTGCTCCTGTAATGCTTCCCTGAAACTGTTCACGTCGTTGTTTCTGTTCTTCGTTCTGTGCCTGTAATTGTTCTTTCATTTCCTTCCTAAGCTCTATCTGTTCTTCACGTTAGGCTTCTAGTTTTTCACTCTGTGCTTGCAGTTGTTCCTTGAGTTCTTTCTGTCCTTCACTTTGTGCCTGTATTAGCTTCACAATTGTCGCCAGGGAAATTTCCTCCTCCTCCCCAGCTCGAGACCTTGTCTTCACACCTTCTGCTTCCATGTCGAAGGTTAGACTCACTGCAGCACCTAAATTACCCCACACCTGACACGAGTGTTGCGTCCCAATCCCCACACTGCCACAGGCTCCAACAGCAGTAGTGCAGTATAGGAAGGACTTTGCCCAGTGAGTCGTTCTTCCTAAGGTCAGCCTTTACTCTAGGTGTACAGTACACAAGATCAGCTGAGGCAAAGATAAACACTGGCTTCTTAAAAATTCACTGTCTTTATTTTCCAAATAATTCCACTAAATGCCTGCTAACTTCAATTCACTGTTCTCACAAGCACTGGATGTATACGAACTGTACTAACTGCAATTTCACTTAATACTTGACAACACTTCACAGTTAATGCTTATCAACACTTCACTGTTTTTACACCACTGTTTTCACAAGTACCGAAAATACAGTATACAAACTTTAGTAACACTTCACTGCTATCACAAGTACCAAAAATATACAAACTTCACTGATACTGCACCGGCTAAACTTCACTGAAACTGACTGAGGCCCAGCTAAAACTTAAAACCTTAAAAAAAAAAAAAAATCCTACACTCTCATTCCCCATCCTTATATAACCTTGCATTTCTCGAGAACGATCAATTTCTCCACGGTTCTAGTATGTGCTGGTCCTAACCCGCCTCTAGCAACACAGTTACCAATTAAGAGACATCAAACATGCCAGAGTCTTCTTACATTACATAACACTTTAAATCAATTACTAAACATAAATTAAATTACATAGTTTAACGAACAATCACAAAACTAAAACATTATCGAGAAAAATAGCAAAAAATAATAATGCATAATTAACGAAATAACTACGCTCAAACAGTAGACAAACTGGCAACCCTGACTCATACTGATACCGGAACTAGCCTACGGTAAATGTCTAGAAAATTCTCGTACACCTAACTTGCAAATCCCCCTTCGTAACAGTACTATAACTGCTTTTCATCTCAAATCTTTGTGTCTTTTGTCTAAGCTGAGAAAATAATTTGACATTAGCTGGAGGATATGCTAAAAATGACTCATATTTCTTTTTCTGTCACTTACTTTGGGCAAATACCACACGGATCCGGCTGGAAAGAACTCCTCCGTTGCCACATACAGGTCAGTCTTTCTCTTGGGGTTTTTGTTGTGCATCAACATCTGAATAACCAGGAGGCTCCGTAGTTTGATATAAGAGTAGGTGCCCTCCACCACCATGCGCATGCTGTTTTCATCACTGTTGAATTGCATGTCCCTCCACAGCCTTTGGTACAGTGGGATGCGGGATGTTGAGAAAAGCTGATATTCTGCTCCCTGATTGTAAAAATAGTAGATGAAGTTAGAACTGTATACTGTATAATATTAAGTAGCTGTTATCATAATCACTGCAAGGTGTCAATACCATGCTGAATACAGTGATATGATAGAGACATCGTATGACTCTCAAGGATTTAAGGGATGTCTGATTGACTGGACAAGTTCACCATCCGGCTATATCCGTGCCACAACGTGATGCCGTAACTTTCCTGCACCAGATAAGGTGGAAATGGTTCATGAATCTATAGGATGCATTAAAAGAGAAGAAAATTTTGTTACTCAGTTATACAGTGCTCTTGTTGTTGTAGCATTGCATGTTCCTGTCCACCCTTTGATACAATAGGATGAGAAATATGGAGAGTGGGTGTTCCGAGCCATAATGGGAAGAAAGGTGGAATATGTTGACAATTTTTCATCATACTTAGAGAAATGCCCCTGTAAACCTGATTTTGCCTGCTATGTCTTTCTTTACAGGTAGGATTTATGTTCTCTTGAGGGTATTAAGAGGGCAAATGAGTTTGGTTTACTGTCCAGTTACTTCTTTAGTACTCTGTACAATCTCTCTCTCTTGCGCCTCCCCCCTGCCGCTCTCTCTCTCTCTCTCTCTCTCTCTCTCACACACACACACACACACACACACACACACACACACACACCACACACACACACACACACACA
>JAGKTI010000799.1:0-28972 GCA_018397915.1 Birgus latro | reverse complement strand
TATGAATTATTTATTTCCCCTGTGTTTTGGTTGTCTGGTAGTCCTGAGTATCTGAAAAGTAAACTTCAAAATAACAGTAACCAAATAACTGAGTGAGGAGATTATGTCATGTTATATATGTACTGAAAGATAATAAATTATTAAAGTATTTTAAAGCTCTTCATCCTGTACCTCAAATCTATAGGAATTCTGGTCCATTTGTGAATACCTACCTTAACGTCAATCACACCATACTTCAGGTTGGACCCAAGGAGCTGCTGGAGTGTGTCTAGCGGTGGAGGAATGAAGGGCACTGCTAAATTGCTGGTGAGGGAGGTCTTGTAGTGGGTTGTCACCAAGAAGGCATACAGGAGCCAGAACCCGAGAAACACCTGGGGAAAGATGGCAGCTGCTACACTTCAGTGATGCAATTGTTGAGAAGCAGGATGTGCTAGGTAGGAAGTACTGGAAGGTCCTCAGTATTTCTCATATTTTTCAGTTACAGTTACAAGTCAGAGTTGCCAGTTAGCATGCTATTTGTGAGCAGAGGTATTTTGTAAAGTTATGCATTAAATTTTATGCTCTCTCTCTCTATAATATTTTATTTCTGTGATTGCTTGTTATGTAATTTTATCAGTTTGTATGCTAAAAAAATTTAGTTTGGTGCATTTTAAGAAAACCCTGGCATGTTTTGGATGTCCCTGTGTTGATAACTGTTGTAACCGTTGCTCCCTCGAGAATGCATAAACACTTTGAAGATGCAGTAGATCATTCTAGAATACAGGAAGATTATATAAGGGTCTGGAAGAGCCTAGACCTGTTTCAGTTTGTTTTTAGTTTAGTTTGAGTACTGTAGATCAGTGTCAGTGCAGTGAACATTGTTTAGCTCTGGTACTTGTGAAAACGTGAAGTTTGCAAGCGTTAAGTGTAATTGTGGTTAGTGAAGATTGTATATCTACAGTTCTTGTGAAAACAGTAAAGTGAAGTTGGCAAGCATTAAATGTAATTGTGGCTAGTGAAGATTGTATAGCTGTGGTACTTCTGAAAACAGTGATGTGCAGTTGGCAAGCATTAAGTGTAATTATTTGGAAAGTAAACACAGTGAACTTAAGAAGCCAATGATTATTCATTTTTTTTTTATGCAAGGAAGAAGGAACTAAAGGCCATGGGCCCGCATACTGTCCCTTCCAAGAAAAAAACAAAAACAATACAAAAGAGAGCCAAATTCATGATCCATTCATTTCGAGATGCCTGGACACAATGCGTTTGAAAGACTGGAGGTCATAGCAAGTAGGGAATACAGACAAAGGAAGACAGTTCCAGAGCTGACCAGTTGCATAAATGAAGGACTGGGAGTAACTGTTAACTCTTGCATTAGAGAGTTGGACAGAAAAGGGATGAGAGTTTGTTGCTAGACGGGTACTACGTGCCCGTCGTAGAGGTGGAGGGATGCAAGCAGACAGTTCAGAGGAACAGTGACCGTTGAAGTAGTGATAGAAGAGGGATAAAGATGCAACAGTGTAGCGAAGAGACAAAGGTTGAAGGGAATCAGTAAGAGGAGAAGAGTTAATGAGACGAAAAGCCTTTGACTCCACCCTATTGAGAAGAGCTGCATGTGGGGAGCCTCCCCACACATGACAGTTGTACTCCATACATGGGCGAATAAAATCCGTGTACAAAGTCAGCAACTGTGCAGGGGTAAAGAAAGTTCGGAGTCGGCTTAGCACACCTAATCTCTTGGAAGCAGATTTCACAAGAGATGTAATATGTTCTTTCCAAGATAAATCCCGAGAGAATGAAACCCCAAGCATGTTCAAGGATGATGCAGGACTGAGCTGGACATTATTAAACATTAGTGGGTAATCCTGAGGAAGATTCTGTCAGGTTGATAAGTATAAAAACTGAATTTTTGATGCATTAAAAATAACAAGATTATTTTTACCCCAATCACAGATACGAGCCAAGTCAGACGTTAGGTGTGCCATAGCCTCATCACTTTTTTGTTGAAGTAACTGCTGAGAATGACGCTGCAGAAACCGAATGGAAAGGTGAAGGGTGGAATCATCAGCGTATGAGTGGATAGGGTTAGATGTACAGCTTAGAAGGTCATTGATGAATAAAAGGAAGAGAGCTGGTGATAGGACTGTCACGAATTTCCTAGAGCGTGAAATTAGTATCGCAACTCATGACTTTGTGGGAAGGATTGAATAATTCCCAAATCCACAGATTTTTGCTCATTCTCTTAACCGTCCGCTCATGTACTTATATTTGCATCAAGTTTTCAAAACTTTCGTCATTTTCTCGTGAGTGACTGTTTCTTTGTACAGACAGTGCATTCCACTGAGCGATGTTTTGTGAATTATCGTTCCCTTACACTTGCCTCGCTGACCGTTGAGTTGGCCATGCATTTTCCCACGATGCCCCTGGGTAGATCAAGCATCGAGTCAGTCGTCTCTTGACAGTCACGGAGCTCGGGTTTGCGATACCGAACGCGGATAGATTTCCTGTTAGTGATCTCGAATATCCTGCAGTATCGGCGTATTCCCGAATCACCCACCAACATGGAGATCGACTATAGCAGCAACGATCTCATCTCCACTGACCAGTATTTCTTTTGGTTTTCCTATGCTTAAGGCTATTTAGATATTCAGCTCAGTGCTTTATTTAGCTATTGGTTTGAGTGCTTGAGTGAGTGCATTTCCCTTTCTTTGATTTTGAATAGATTCATGTAACGTAAATTTATTTTCGTGTAATTAATAAATTTACAATTAGTTTTCTTGAGCTTTGTTAAATGTAACAGTCGCGTTTGATTTCCCCACATATAGTACATTTTTGCTACTCCAAGTTCGCACAACTCCTTATATTAATCACATCTGGTATTTAGGCCGGCTCTTGATATTAATTCTTAAATCCGTTATGCCAGCTAGGAGTCCGGCTCAGCCAAGATCCTGTTTATTATTATTTATTATTATTTATTGAATGTTAAGGGGTGAATAACTTTCTCAGAGGCCAAAAGTACAGTAATACAGCCTTCTTGAGCGTTTAGTCTCTGCTGTGTACTGTTGAGAAAGTTGATAAAATTCTCGACTCTAGAGAATTGGCGAAGTAAGCCAGCATAAAAGTGAAATCGCCACTTGATTTCACAAGTCGATTCTTTCGTGATAATCGACTCGACAGTTATTTCTATTGTCCATAGACATATTCTCATTCCCTCGTGACATCTTGCTTCACGTTTATTTATATATAAAGTATATTCTGCATTTTCCCCCTGACAAGGACAGAGCCCGGAGGAACACCACTGTTGATAGGTCTAGGAGAAGGACGATGGTCGTCTACAAAAGCCGCTATAGAACAACCAGAAAGGAAGCTAGAGATGAAGGCACAGATAGAAGGACAGAAACCGTAGGAGGGCAGTTTGGAAATTAAAAATTTATGCCGGACTCGATCTAAAACCTTTGAGATGTCAAGTGCAGTGGCAAAGCTTTCGCCAAAGTCCCGAAAGGAGGATGACCAGGAGTCTGAAAGGTAGGTGAGAAGATCGCCAGTGGAGCGTCCCTGACGGAACCCATACTGACAATCAGAAAGGAGCTTGTGACAGGAAATATGCTTTAAGATTTTTTTGTTAAGAATTGACTCGAAAACTTTTGAGACACAGGATGTTAAAACAATTGGACGATAGTTAGAGGGTTGGGAATGGTCACCCTTCTTTGGGACTGGCTGAATGAGAGCAAACTTCCAGCAAGAAGAAAAGGTACAAGTTGACAGACAAAGGGGAAACAGTTTACCTAGGCAGGTGTATGCACAGAAGCACAGATTTTGAGGACAACAGGGACTCCATCAGGCCTATATGCTTTGTTAGTATTGAGGCCAGTGATGGCAGAAAATACATCAGCTGAAGAAATTTTAATGTCAGTCATGAGGAAGTCAGAGGGGGGAAGTGATGGAGGAAGAGCACCGGAATCATCTAAGGTGGAATTGGAGGAAAAAGTCTGAGCGAAGTGATCTGCTTTATCAGTAGAAGAAATAGCTACAAATCCATCAGAGTAGAAAAGAGGAGGGAAGGATGATGAGGTAAAGTTGTTAGAAAGGTTTTTGGCAAGGTGCCAGAAGGAGGGAGAAGAATTCGAGTTGGAGAGTTGAGAACATTTAGCACGGATGAAATTATTTTTTCCGGGCAGAAATATAAAAAAGATGTGATTCAGGGGAGGGTTGGCTCCTGTACCTTTTATAGGCCCTCTCCTTGTTGCGGACAACATTAAAACAAGCATGATTAAACCAAGGCTTTCTTGCATTAGTCAGAGGATATGAGAAAGGAATGTATGCTTCCATGCCCTAGAAAATAACCTCCGTAATGAGCAAAGCACACTCAGATGGCTGCTGTCCATGGAAGCAATGATCATTCCAAGGAAAATCAAAGAAGTACTGCCTGAAGGCCTCCCAATCTGCAGCTCCAAAGTGCCACAGGCGGCATTTCTTTGGAGGGTCCACAGGCCGTACCGGGGCGATAGGACAGGTTAAAGTAATAAGGTTATGTTCAGAGGAGGCCAATGGAGAAAAAAGATTAACAGTGTAAGCAGAAGGATTACTAGTAAGGAAGAGGTCAAGTATGCTGGAACTCCCTCCAAGGCGGTCAAGGATACGGGTAGAGTGCTGTAAAAGCTGCTCTAGGTCATTAAGGATAGAAAAGATGTAGGCTTGTTCACCAGGTGGATCAGTGAAAGGAGAGGAGAGCCAAAGGTGGTGGTGAACATTGAAATCTCCTAGAGTGGAGATTTCAGAGAAAGGAGAAATGGATAGATTGTGTTCCTTCATAGAAGTAAGATAGTCAAAGAATTTTTGACAGTCAGTAGAATTAGGAGATAAGTAAACAGCACAGATATATTAAGTCAGAGAATGACAGGAGAGCCGAAGCCAGAGAGTAGAGAATTCAGAAGAATCAAGTTCAGGAACACGAGCGCAAGATAGATCGTTGCGTACATAATTATACGCAACAGCCACCTTTGGCTTTGAAATGAGAATAAAGAAAGTAGGAGGATACAGAAGAGGGTTTGCTGTCAGTTGCCTCAGACAGCTGAGTCTCAGAGAGAAAAAGAAGGTGAGGTTTAGAGGAGAAGAGGTGGTGCTCAACAGAGCAAAAGTTAGAGAAAGGCCGCGAATGTTACAAAAATGAAGGAGGAGTGAGTCAGACAGTGGTTCCAGGCAATTCCGTGAGTCGTCACCGGGAGAGAGGCTGATGGTGGGGGCATTTATGGTCCTCTCCCCCCCCCCCGGGGACTCCAAGGTATTGTTTACATGCGCCATTTTTACAAATTTTGAAAAGGAAATATTGTGTAGTGTGCATGTAGTTTGGTGTTGACAGTTAGAGAAACTTGTATTGGAGAGCATGTTGGCCTACTCTCTGTGTTACTGAGACACTGAAAAAGTTCAGCAAAGTGGGATGGTCAGGAACAAGTCCTGAGAGCTGATGAAACAGGAGCTCCAGCTCTCCCTGTCATCAGCTTTCCATCCACCTTGCACATTCTGCCCTGCTCAACTGGTGCTACAGTCTACTCTCTGCTGTTCAGTCGTGTTGTACACTGAAAGGCTGCCTCTAGGAAGAACAACTCACTTGGCAACATCATTCTTATGCTGAACTACTACTGTTGGAGTCTGTGGCAGTGTAGGACAGGGATATAACAGCAGTGTCAGGAGTGGGATCATAAAGTGCTGCAGTGAGTCTAACCTTCGACATGGTGACAGAAGGTGTACAGACACAAGGCCAAGCAAGGCAAAAGGAGGCATCGCTGGCTGCAGTTCAAAAGCTATTGCAAGCGCAAGGTGCACAGTTACAAGCACACAGTAAACAGCTACAGGCATAGAAAAAAGGACAGAAAGAACTCAAAGGACAATTACAAGCACCAAATGGAGAAATCATAGAGGAATTGCAAGCACAGAGTGAACAGCTTCATGAAGTATTACAGGAGCAACAGAGGGAATTGCAACTGAGGATGTAAGAACAGCTAGATGCTTTCATGGGAGAAATGAAGGAAGAGCAGCAACAGTTGAAGGAGGTATACTCTGAGCTATGCTAGCAGAAATATGAGGCAATCAGTAATGTGATGTAGTGCAGACAGCATATAGACAACCAGCTAAAGATTATTGAGGGAATAGTGATGGAGTGCAGACAGCATGTAGATAACCATCTGAAGCATGTAAGCGACCATATGATGATAATTCGTTAGAAAATTAATATTTTGCACTGCTGAGCCTCAAATTACTGTACAGGAGCATATGAAAACAATGGACAGTGTATCGTGGATCTTGACAGATCCCAAGCACCTAGAGGTAGTATTACAGGGTTGAATAATCAGAATGCAGAAGTTTTAAGTCCTGAACTTAGTTATGGCGTGCCAGGTTTTAGACCCCAAACTGGTGAAGTGCCTGGCTGTAATGGGGGCAGGATTAAAAGTAAACCTCAGAAATTTGATGGTAAAGTATCTTGGGAAACTTACTGTGCACATTTTAGTTACTTCCTGATTAGAATGGCTGGGATGACGGGCAGAGGGCAGTGGAGCTTGCTACTAGCCTCAGGGGTTGCACAATGGAAATTCTGGACCAGATGTCAGTGAAAGAGAGGAACAGTTACCAGTCCTAGTAGAAGTACTGGAGTAAAGAGATGGGACCATGTCCCAGACTGAGGTTTACAGAGCAAGATTCTGGACCTGTGTACGGGCTCGAGACGAGTCCTTAAAGCAGCTTGCTCATGACTTGGAGAGTATGACATACAAAGCATACCCTGGAGCAGCAATTAACCTAGTGGCTATTCTTCAGAGGGACCAGTTCATCGATGCTCTTGATAATGCAGAGTTGAAAGTGGAAGTGAGGCAGGTACACCCAGAAGCACACAAGAAGCACTAGCCAGGTCTGTTGAATTTGAGTCCTACGTCAGGTCCAGTATGTTCACTTTTCAGGGAGGTTGAAGTGCAGGATTCAAGGCAAGAAAGAGGCAGGTACATGAAGCAGAAAAGTTTGAAGGAAGTTGCTGGCACTGTGAAAAGCCACGACATAGCAAAGAGGACTGGAACGAGTGGAAGAGGGAACTGGAGAAGACCTGCTGGAAACCAGGGCACAGAAAGGAGGATTGTTACAAATGGAAGAAAGAGCAATAACCGAACAGTGCAAGGAAACTCGTGATTGCAACAAATCGGTGTTGGGCATGTGGTGAGGTGGGACACTTCAGCTATGATTGTCCATAAGAGAAGGACGTCGAGAAGGCTGCAAAAGACGAGAAAGATGAGGATGAATTAGTGATGGCTGGTGACAAGAGGCAACAACCAGCCAGTTTTTCCCAAGAAGCCCCACTGCTGAGGAAATGCAAGAGAACCTTGATTGATAGTGTGAAAAAAAAAAACGGAAGAACAGACAGCATGCAGTGAATCAGGAACGGGAATCTTAGCAAGAAATGCTACCATACTGTAGTGACAGGACCAGTGCAGCTGAAGAAGACCTGAAGAGGATGCAAATGGAGGATGCAGATTTGCAGTACAACCAGAGCTAAGTGGCTAGAGCGGAGTACAGTGTGACCATCTTGGGAAGAGGTTTCCAGATTTAGCCCTGTGACTAAGAGCTACTGGAAGCAATGGGACCTTCTTCTTTTGAACAATGGACTACTGGAGGGAGACCCCCAATGGCCTCAGCAAGTATTGGCAATTGGTGGTTCCGAAGAAAATGAGGTCTGGGATCTTCATTGAGTCTCATAACGAGATAACTTGTGGGCAGCTGGGAGTGAGGAAAACTCTAAGATGGCTGCGAAAAAGGTTCTACTGGACTGGCATGCGTCAGGATATTGAAGAATGGTGTCAGGCCTGAGATGCATGTTGTGCTAAGAAGTGACCCAAGAAACGTGGTTGTGCCCCTTTCCTGCTGTACCAAATGGATGCACCGATGGAAAGAGTCATGGTGGACGTTGCTGGACCTTTGCCACTCACTGAAAGAGGAAAATGGTATATATATGTGTCGCCATGGACTACTTCACAGAGTGGCAAGTAGCCTATGCTATCCCAGATCAAGAGGCTATGACTGTTGCTTATGTGTTGGTTGACCAGTTTTATTGTCGTTTTGGAATGCCACAGAAGCTACATTCAGACCAGAGTAGAAACTTCGAGTCTGCTGTGTTCCATGAGGGGAGCAAGTTACTGGGGATCAAGAAGACCAGGACGACACCACTAAGGCCACAGTCAGATGGGATGGTAGAGAAATACAACTTGACCGTGGGACAAGATCTGGCCAAGTGCTGTTTAGGGAGACAGATGGAATGGGACCAGAAATTACCTGCACTGCTGATGGCATATCGGTCTGCATTCCAAGAATCTACTGGCTAGACCCTTGCAAAACTGATGCTGGGCCACGAGTTATGTTTACCTGTTGAGTTGTTAATAAGAAGGCCACCTGGTGAGGAGCTGCGTACAGACACCTCCAGCTATGCAAAGCATCTTCAGGAAAGGCTAAGGTACAGCATCAAGTGCGAGGACCCCTTAAGTTTTCAGGTGAAGTGATGAAGCGCAAGTATGATGCCCAGGCAAGTGAGGTGAGCTTCAAGAATGGTGACAAAATTTGGTTATACAATCCTCAGTGGAAGAAGGGACAATCATCGAAGCTGCAGAGCCCATGGGATGGGCTTTGCACTGTGTCTGACTGCCTATCAGACGTAACATATCTGATTCAGGTAGGAAAGAAGTTTCGCCCAAAGGTGGTACATGTGAATCGTCTGTGGCAGTACGATCGGCTAGGACAGTACAGTACAGTACAGTACAGTTGGGTTGTCTCCGAGGAATCATGCTCACCCAGCCGGGGACGTTATGGAGGATCAAGGAGCTGAAGTACAAAAGGATAGTAACAGTTTCCCAAGGGAAGAAGTGAATCAGGAAGAGGACCAAGACATCCCAGGAGGAGTGGACTGTGTGAAGGAGCAGGGGCGTCATTGGATGCGGCAAAGGAGAAGACCTGATAAGTTGAAGGATTATTTTGTGTATAATTAGGTGTTTCATTAGGATTAAGGGTTACGTTTGTATACATTGTGTAGTTTTGTCGGGACAACAAAGGATTAGGGAGGACGTAGTGTTGAAAAGCGGGATTTGCTGGATAGAAAGTACTTGGAGGTTTTCTGTATTTCTCATATTTTTCAGTTACAAGTCAGAGTTGCCAGTTAGCTTACTTTCTGTGAGTAGAGGTGTATGGTAGAGTTATGCATTACATTTTATGCTCTTTTTCTCTATAATGTTTTATTTACATGACTGTTAAGTCATGTAATTTTATCCCAGTTTCTATGCTAAATATTACAGTGTTATGCAGTATAAGAAAACTCTGGCACGTTTTGGATGTCTCCGTGTTGGCAACTGTTGTAACCGTTGCTCCCTCGACAGTCCACGAAAACACTGAAGTAGATCACTCTTAGAATATTCGAAACTTATATAAGGATGGGGAAGAGACTAGAGCAGTTTCAATCAGTTTTCAGTTCAGTTAATTGATTGTAGTTCAGTGTCAGCGCTGTGGACATTGTATAGCTCTGGTACTTGTGAAAACAGTGAAGTGAAGTTGGCAAGCATTATTTAAGTGTATCTGCAGTTAGTGAAGTCTGTATAGCTCCGGTACTTGTGAAAGCAGTGAAGTATAGTTAGCAAGCACTAAGTGTAATTATCTGAAAACTAAAGACAGTGAACTTAACTATGTAGTGTTTATTTACAATGCCTGTTCTGCTCTGTTGTTGTACACTGAAAGGCTGCCTCAAGGAAGAACAGATTACTGGGCAACGTACATCCTATAATGAACTACTGCTGTTGGATGGAGCCTGTGGCAGTGTGAGATGAGGACGTAACACCATAGAAAGTCTTCATTATCCCTCATTTTTTTTTTTTTGCATTTATCTTTTGCATGTTTTGCATACCACCAAATCAATGTATAAACAGGAATTTAGAATATGACCATTCTGAGTCAACATCGTGACATAATGACTTTTAAAATGAACACCAGATTATAACGGTAGTTTTGTATGAATTTGCTACACTTGGCACTGAACAGTTTTTAATAACCTTCCGACCATCGATACAAGTATATCAGATAAAGGTATCAAATAAGAGCTTAACTATTTCCAAATTGCCAAAAATATTTGTATCAATGGAGCATTAACAAGTACGTTAGCACCCAGATGTGGCACCGGCTTCTAAAATGACCGTTGAGAGTATGCCTTTGATGTGTGTGTGTGTGTGTGTGTATTTCACTATATCCTGAGTAACAGCAAGTGTAAAACAAATGCAGTCCACGATGAAAAGGTGGTGTGGTTCATCCTCACCCTGCCCGCAGAGAGCCAGAGGTAGCCATGGAGAGACTGGCTGAGGAAAGAAGCCAGGATGTGCATGGAGGCATGAGAATCCAGGAGGCAGGAGGAGGAGATGGTGGCTTGAATGTGGCATAAGACTTTGTAAAGCAGAACCCCACAACACACAGACACCACCACACACACCCACACCATCGCTGAAATTTAAGTGTGAAGAGAATTTCGTTTTCGTTTTCGTTTTCGCTTTTGAAGGCTCCAGCATGCATCGGCCTTGGTCACCTAATGGCGGCTCTCCATGCTGCTCGATCTTTGGCAGCCTCTCTGTTCAATCCCTTAACCCTGAGGTCACACTTAATGACCTCGTTCCATGTCTTTCTCGGTCTACCCCTCCCAACCACTCCCCCAGTATTAACACTTCTCACCTTTTGCACCCAATTATCATCCCCCATCCTCTCCACATGTCCAAACCACCTCAGCCTACCTCTCCTCATCACAACACCAATACACTCCAGTCCCATCCTACCTCTCAACTCTTCCATCGTAAACCCAACCCCCCCAGGCCTTGCACGCAGGGACGCACTGCACATCCACCAAATCATTCTCATTTCTGTATGTTTAAGCCTCCGAATTTTCTTTTCCTTTACTGCACAGATCTCACTACCATACAGCATCATACTTGTAACACATGCTGCATACAAAGACCCCTTAGCACGTAAGGAGAGTCCTCTCAATGTCAAGAGAGGCAACATCTCCCTGAACTTCCAACCACTTCTCACCCTAGCAACCGAGCTAGCTCCAGCCCCACCTCCGGCACATAACATTTCTCCCAAATAACAAAACTCTTCCACACACTCAAGAGACTCACCAGCAAGTTCAATCCTTTCACGCCTAACAATCTCCACCTGCTCTCCCCGACACGCCGCTCACATAAAATCAGCATTATCTCGCAGTCTACCTCTAATACCACTACATCTCTTGTGCACCCACTTATCACAAACACTGTACAAGATGGAATTACTTCCCACACCTTTGTGGCAAATTGCACATGCCCACTCTCCCTTTCCTCTGATTGAACCACCACCAACCCTAGATATCATCACTTTTGTTTAATCAGCATTTACCCTTAAGCTCTTGTGCCCCATACCATCTCTCCATTTCTTAAATCTTTCCTCCGCCTCCTTTTTATTCTCTGCAGCCAACACCAAATTATCAGCATACAACATCTCCCACGGGAGTCCATCTCTGAAGTCACGTGAGAGGGCTTCAAGTACCATGATAAGCAAAAAGGGACTCAAAACTGACCCCTGATGCACACCAACATTCACAGAAAACTCATCATTCAAAACTCCATTCACTCTTACCTGGTTAAGAGTGCCCACGTACAGTCGTCAGCAGAAATTCGCTGCAAGGCTACTCGTATGGACTGCGTCAGTTGGTCTGGCAATAGTGTAAAGTCAATAGTTGCCACAATGCATTTAAAAGCCGTTTATGATTTATTTTATTTCATTATCAGTAGAGTTGGCTAGAAAATAGTTTCGAATACAAATTATGTCCATAACATAAGAAAATGCAGAAGCCGTCAGAACTTATAAAATGACGTGTGAGAAATTCATTTGCTGTTTCAGAATAATGAAACTGCAACCTCCTTCCCCTCATTTAACCTACCTCCCCCATGGTGTCCCTCCCACCCCCCAGCTCTCTCTCACCCTTCCTCCCCCATTCCCTCCCTCACTCTATCTATTTCTCCACTTCTTTCTTTACCCGCCACTCTGCCTGCATTCTTTTATTCTGTTAACGGCAATAACCCAGTATATCCACCACTCTGGACTGAATGTTCTTGTATTCTTTTTTCTATATTCCTAAAGCCATAATTTTTGGTATGACGTCACACGTGTTATCCTACTCCTTTCTCGAAACTTAATGCAGCGATCTGAGTAAATATTTGTTCCATGCATGCATCGTGAGTCGGTGAACACTATCATAACCCCATACAGAGGTGTAGTTATAATGGATGCTACAAACTTAATCAGAACCCCGTTGAACCTCACTTAGTCACAAGCTCAAAGATCATGGCCCAAATTCACGATAAGATAGCCCACCGAGGACGGATAATTGGAATGAAGGAAGCAGGACACTCCACTGCTGAAATATCTCACGAACTAGATGTGTCTCATACAACTGTTGACAAATGGTGGTGAAGGTGGAGATCAAAAGGTAATTTGCTAGATCGTCCAAGGTCTGCGGCGCCTAGGAGGACTACCACAGAATTATAGAGGAGAAGCATCAAGAACTCTGATTACCAATGCTGTTGCTATCAGGGACAATCTCCACGTCCAAGTATAGAGTGATACAGTGCGTCGTCGACTGAAGGAGAGGGTGTTGCCTCAGAATTCCTGCAGAGAATGAGAAACTGACTGTGAGACACAGCAATCTTCGCCTCAGATTTGCAGAGACGTACTGTATGTGAACAAGAACCTGGATTTGGGGGCACATTTATTTTCTCGGACGGAAAAACATTTTCTTTCACAACACATGGCCAACTTCACTGCTATCGACGAAGTGGCACCAGATACTCTCGTGAGAACATTTGCGAAGTCGCCAGAAGTGGCCATGTGACACGCAATGTGTGGGGATGGGTCCACTTATACGGCGTTGGGAAACTTGCAGAAATTGAAGGGCGGTTTAACGCTGAAATATATCTCGAAATGCTGGAGGAGGTGATGGTCCCCACTGTTCGAGCTATGGCTCTTCCCTACCCAGAGCGGATTATGTTTATGCAGTTAAATATAGAAAACTTATGCTGCCATAAATAAGCTTATTTGATTGTTCTTTAAATTATAAAAAAATTTAGAATGTAAATAAGCCATTATGAAAGTATGATTTATATTACACACACACACACATGCATACTTACATACATAAACACACACACATGCATACTTACATACATAAACACACACACATGCATACTTACATACATAAACACACACAAACACAGACATACACACATACATATGCACATACATACACACATACACATGCACACACACACACACACACATATATATATCGTTTCGTTTCGTTTCGTTTCGTTTTTGAAGGCTGCAACATGCTTGCATGCGTCGGCCTTTTTGGATTGGAGCGTGTAGCATTTTATGACCGGATGCCCTTCCTGATGTCTACCAATGACCCTTGGGTGGATTCGATCCTCCGACCCTATATATATACAGAGAGAGAGAGATTTAATCGGCATATTTTAGCAGGATAACTGCCCGGTCCACACTGCTGGCCTCGACACGCGCTGGTTTGCAGAGCAAGGAGACATAGACCTGTTGGAGTGGCCGACCTAAACGTATTATCATACGTAGTAGTGGACGTAGATGTAAACATGGAATCATAATCTTTGAGTTGATGAAACTGTGAGTGACATGCTTAAACAGCCAATAATTCATCTTTCCGCCGCATAAATAGGGCACCGGGTTGGCGCATTGGTAGAGCGTTTGCCTCGCACCACTTGGGCAGAGTTCGGTCCTCGCTGCTGCACGAAAATGGGTGGGGAGAGATCGCGCCCTCCTGTAGCCTTAGCTGGGATAGATGGTCTGTATGGCCTACCTCAGTAGAATGCATTTCTACCTATGCAGGACCGGCCTATCCCTACCGAAACAGGGACGATACAAGCCATGTATCTCTATCCAGTGGCTTAGGCTGTCTGGTAGAGACTGTATGCAGGGCGAGAAGTGCTTGTGAATGTAATTGTTGTGTTGTGAACCAAGTGTAATAGGCCCGCCTTAAACCGACTGGGTGCAAGCATACTAATATGTGACACTGGTTCAACCACAGCACCCCCTTGGCCCACCAAAGTGGTCAATAGCTTGGTGAACGTTTCCCAAAGTTTTTACAACCTTGGCGGGAGGCGAACCCGCACCCACCAGCATGCGAGACGCACACTGCCACTGCACCACTGAGTCTCATATATATATATATATTGCAGTCATATCTGAAAAATAATTGCCCCATACCACAACCTGATTCACATCGTGACTGAGAATACTTCCCTAAAGAAATGGGAAAGTAGTTCGGCAAATGGTCAAGGATGTCTGTTAGGCATAATCCGATAGTCGCCATCGACTGGCAAAAATCACTTAAAGCATAACTCCAGTATTACAACACAAGAATACCTGCATCTTTCAGTTTAGCATGATTGTTGGGAGCGACAAATGTTGGAGAAATAAAAGCCAGATGAATGAAAAGAGGAGGATGGAGACAGGGTAGGACTGAATGGGATGAGAAGAGAAAGGAATGCTAATAAGTTATTGATGATGTGTGGGTTTATAGTGAGCCAAATGAGTATAGTGCTGTGAGAATACCAGTGCGACAGAGAGGTCAATTAGTGATGAGTGATGAAGACAGGGTTAAAATTGTGATGAAGACAGGGTTAAAAGGTCAAGAAAGAAATGCAGTGCAATAAACACGGTATGTCTGTGTATGAGTAAATAAAGGTAGAGAGGGCAGGGAGACGAATAATTATAAAGCGGAATAGCCTTATTATTTCAGTTCAGTCATACTGAATTCATCAGTGGCTAGGCAACTAAATCCATATAGAAAACACGGCAGAGAGAGAGAGAGAGGGGGGGGGTAAGAGGGAGAGGGGTGGGTGGGAGGGACACCAGGAGGGTGGAAGGTTAGAGAAGGGGAAGGAGGTTGCAGTTAGATTATTCTGAAAAAATCAAAGTATTATTTTCACACGTAATTTTATAAGATGTTCTGACGGCTTCAGCATTTTCTTCTGTTATGGACATACTTTGTATACGAAATTATTTTCTAGGCCGACTACTAATAAAAAAAATAATACAAAAAACGTCATAAACAGCATTTAAATGCATATGTGGCAACTATTCACTATACACTATTGCCAGACCAACTTACTCACAACATACGAGTAGCCTTGCAGTGAACTACTTCTGACGACTGTACATGGCCATAACAACCCTAACCAGCCACTCTTCCAATCCTAGCCTTCTCATTGCCCACTTCACCACCTTTCTAGGGACTCTGTCAAAGGCCTTTTCCAGATTAACAAAAACAAAATACAATTCATTTTCTTTCCAAAATATTTTTTCCTGAAGCTGTCTGGCATAAACCCAAACTGCATCTCATCAATATTCACTCTTTCTCTAATCATACCTTCTAGAACTCTCTCCATTACTTTCATTATCTGATCTAAGAGCTTTATACCTCTCTAATTTCCCCTTTCCAGGGCATCACCCTTCTCTCTGTACACATTTACAATTACACTCTTCAGCCAATCATCTGGGACAACACACTCATATATAATCATATTTATCAGGTCAGTGACTAACCTCACCCCAGCATCTCTTGAGGCCTTGAACATTTCAGCGGTCAACCCAGACACACCTGCCATCTTCCCCACCCGCATCCTGCCTATTGCCTCACTCACAGTAGCAGCGCTAATCAAAGGCCAAGGGCCAAATACTGGATCTACTGGCTCCAAACCTTCCCTATCCCAATCAAACTCCTCATTCAACAACGGGCTATAATGCTCTCTCCATGCATCTTTAATATCCTCACTGTTCACCACTACCCTTCCTTCATCATTCTTCACACACTGCTCGCCTACAATGTCCCGATTATCCCTCTTCACCTGATTTGCAACCCTAAAAATCGTATTTTTCCTATCCCCAGTGATTTAGATTATCAAGTAAAAGTCTCTGTGTATATAAGTGAACAAAAAAAATAGTGATGAAGCACAGTAACATTTAAAATTCAACATCATCACACAAAATACACCACATACACCCACAACTTTGCTGCAAGAAAAGTTTAGTAGAAGGAAGTGTGTAAATGAAGAAGACTGGTGGTCTGAATGCAGTAGAAAAGTAATAGAGTAAAACCCTGTTGCAAACAACAACCCACCTCACACACTCATACATACATTGCAATGGAAGTTTAATAAGGTAATATGCAATAAAGAACTGATATACGTGGATAAATTGCTGTAAAAATCTCTTCGTTGTTCGTATACATCACCATACACATTCAAATATCCACTGCATTTCAAGTACATCAATTTAACCCTTTCGTGCATGATGACACATTTGGTGTCATGTGGGTCTTTTGCGTAAATGCACGGTGATGACAAACGCGTCATAAAGGCCTAACAAATTATGCCAAAAATAAAGTTTTTGGCCGATCGACGTCATTTTTGGTGGCGTCATAGCTTGCCTGGCTCTCGTCGAAAGTAATGAGTTGGCAACTCTGGGACCTGCGACAGGTGACAGCACTGCCAGGTTGATTAGTACCACACCGGCTGTCGAGGGAGAAGGTAGCGAGCGGCTCTGCTCCTTTAAATCCTCCACTATTTCCCCTGTCCAGGGTGTGCACCGTCATGCACCATACCAATAGTGCCCGTGTCAACTTTTTGGGCAATATTGTGATTAGATTTGGTGTTTGCATTAGGAAAGTAGGTGTTTGTGATTCGTTCCTGGCGGTTATCAGCCGTTCGCCCAACGAAGATTTTTGCAGTGTCCCTGCAACAACCCTTCCTCTGCCCTGCACCAAATGTGAGTATTCAGCCATTGAAATAGCGACATTGATTCAGGTGAAAATATTGTGCAAATGCTAGTGAGCAAGGATATGGTAAAATGTGCAGCAGCTTTACCACTGGGAGAGGCGGGAAACCACCTTGTGACATGGCTTAGTCGTGAACGGAATAATTGCCTAGGTGTATGTGAAATCATTGTTTTATGCTGCTGCTATATGTGTGTTAGTGTCATTGTGCAATAAAAAGGAGTACAGTGCAACAAGCGTAAGTGATAAAATATTGGCCAGGGCATGAGTTACATGCACTGTACAGTCACAGCACGCTGTTGCCATGACGGGGTGAAAGTAGAGGAAGTTTAGGGATTGTTATAAAACACTATTCCTTATGCTTCTTGTGTGGTATAAAGTACGATTGTTATAGTGATGTGTTCAGTGCATGCTTCTGTGGATCAACGTAAACACTAGAACACGTGCCTGACAGAAAATATAGCATGCGATACCTGAGTTATTGTACAGGTGATCTACAGAGCACATTCATGTAGTGTTGTTCTGAACTATAAGTGTGCGATAGATTTCGTAATGTGCAGTGTGGAAAGAGAAAGAGTGAAGCACGTGCTCATAAGAAAAACATCGTCACCTAAACACCGGAGTGTAGCGCAGTGGTAGCGAAATGAAATGTGAACTACGTAACACCTGCATGTACTTTTAATGGTGAAATAGACTGTATTTCTGGAAAAAATTATAGATTTTGTAATGGGTAAAGTGGAAAGAGAAAGACTGAACCACATGCTCGTAAGAAAAACATCGTTACCTGGACGCGTGAGTGTAACTAAAAGGTAGTGAAGTGAAATATGAACTACGTAACACCTGCATGTACTTTTAGTGGTGAAATAGACTGTGTTTCTCAAAAAAAAAAAAAAATGATAGATTTTGTAATGTGTAAGATGGAAAGAGAAAGAGAGAAGCGCGTGCTCGTAAGAAAGACTTCATTACGTAAACGCCTGAGTTTAGCTGAAAGGTTGTGAAATCAAACGTGAACTAAGTAACACCTGCATGTACTCTTAATGGTCATGTATACTGAATTTATCAAAAAATGGTAGATTTTGTAATGTGGAAAGCGAAAGAGTGAACCACGTACTCGTAAGAAAGACGTCGTCTGCTTACACCTGACGTACCGCAAAGGTTGTGAAATCCAACGTGAGAAACGGCACACCTGCATGTAGTTTTAGTGGTGAAATATACTGAATTTCTCAAAAAAAAGATAGATTTTGTAATGTGGAAAGAGAAAGAGAGAAGCACGTTGTCGTAAGAAAGATGTCGTCACGTAAACACCTGAGTTTTGCGGATAGGTGCGAAATCAAAGGAGAACTAAGTAACAACTGCATGTACAGTCACCTTTAAAAGTTCGTGGGGGTCCGTGTGTCTATGGGCCGGTGCAATCCCCACCCATTTGTATAGGGCGAGTCTGTATAACGACGTGACGACGCAAACACCCATACACACGGCAGAACTGTGACTTGATGTAATAAAGTAAGAAAGGATTATGTTTGTCAATCATATGTTATTGGTAGTCATAATCAGTTCAATGTTGTATAAGATGTGAAGGTTAGAGCCCTTTCGATGTCTAAGTTTTCATTAAGCAAGTGAGCAGTGACGACGCTAGTGCAGGTCGAGAAGCGGGACAATATATTGCGATCTGATGATGGTATTTATATAAAGAGTAACTGGTCGACATCAAATGACTGCACAGTGAGGATTTCGTATGTGTAGCATATATTCTATTTCATTTCTATATTAACAAATGGCTTTAACCTCAAATACCATGGCAGAGTGGGAACTTAACTCCTTCTGACTCGAGGCTGTTCTATTACGACTTTGGCTAACTCAGACTGCTTCACTGTTCATTGTTTCGAGTCTTGGTCTGGTTAAAATGTTTTATTACCTATTAACCTATTATTCAGATGTGTTTTCACTGGTTATATGGAGGCATATATGACGAAGATATGCTAAGCAACCTTTATGTTCAATACTGTGTGCGTTCAGCTCTTAATGGTTTACAGCATTATTCATGTGGATACGAAGCAAATTTTCGAAACAATTCAACTGCATCTCGACCTGCACTACCGTCGTCACTACGCACTAGCTTAATGAAAACTTAGACATCGAAAGGGCTCTAACCTTCATATCTCATCATACAACATTGAACTGATTATGACTACCGATAACATATGATTGACAAACATAATCCTTTCTTACTTTGTTACATCAAGTCCCAGTTCTGCCATGTGTATGGGTGTTTGCGTCGTCACGTTGTTATACAGACTCGTCGTATAGAAAGGGGTAGGTACTGCAGAGGCCCATTCACACACGGACCCCCCACGAACTTTTGAGTGACTTCTTTTAGTGGTCATATATACTGAATTTCTCAAAAAATGGTAGATTTTGTAGTGTGGAAAGAGAAAGAGTGAACCACGTGCTCGTAAGAAAGAGGTCGTCTGGTTACACCTGACCTACCACAAAGGTTGTGAAATCCAGTGTGAGAAACGGCACACCTGCATGTAGTTTTAGTGGTGAAAGATACTGAATTTCTCAAAAAATGATAGATTTTGTAATGTGTAATGTGCAAAGAGAAAGAGAGAAGCACGTGGTCGTAAGAAAGACGTCGTCACGTTAACACCTGAGTTTAGCGGAAAGGTAGCGAAATCAAACGTGAAGTAAGTAACACCTGCATTTACTTTGAGTGGTTACATATTCTGTGTTTCTCATAAGTTGAAAGGTTTTGTTACCTGTACTGTGAAAATAAAATGAAAGTGACCCACGTGCTACTAGGAGAGACGTCGCCTTGTACACCTAAGTAAGCATGAATGTTGCGAAATCCCACGTGACATACGGACCACGTGCATGTACTTTTATGGTGAATTGTTTCTCATACACTTCTAGATTTGGTTAAGCCTCATGAAGGAAAAATATAAAGAAAAAAATACGTAAACAGTGCAGCGTTTTCTCGTCAGGGAAGTCACGTGTCGTACACCTGAGTAAGCCGGAAATGCCACCAGACATATGGACCACGTGCATGTGCTTTTGTGGTGAAGTGTTGTGTGTTTCTCATAAACTGATTGCTTTGGTTATGTCTCACGTGAACAGAAAATCCAATAAATAGTGCTTCGTGTTTTCGTCAGGGAAATGTCATGTCCTACACCTGAGTTAGCGTGAAGGTAGTGCTACCCGTCTATCACCTACGTATTTGTATTGAGGCCAAGGTGCACTGTTTTCTTGTTTACATTTTTTTTCCCCATGAGACATTACCAAATTTATCAGTGTATGACAAACAATTCACCACTGAGGTTCACCCCGCTGCAGGGGGTCACCTTGACGTGGTGGCGGGGCTTGAAGCGTGGTTGGTGGTGCCGCCGCCTTTGGGGGTGTGCCTACCTTTGTAGGGTTCAGTATTTGTCAGCTTCGTGGATGAAGCACCTCTTACATCACTAGTGGAGGAGGCCTGCTGGTGATGTTAGTCCTAGCCTGTTCGCCATCTAGGGCGGGACTGTCACCTCCCCACGTGTTTGCCGTGTGTGGCGTCCCGTAATGCTGGGAGACGGGAGTCCTGGAGGTTGAGCGATGCTGCACGATGCGCCCTGCAGCTAGCAATACACCTCTTTGGTCCCTTATTCTGGCTAGACGGGCGGCCTGGTTGGGCCCGACCAGGTCAATCGGCTGGTCATGCGTTGGCTAGGGTCAAGTGGGCACTGGGGGGCCTGGTGGCTCCTATCATCCTGGAGTCACCCTTGACCGGATCCCCCAGTGGTTACCCGCGTATACTCTTCCGCTACCTCTGGGGTCACCAGTGGTATCATCCCTGGAATGCGACCTCCCCTTGTTGGGCTCCGTGGTGGGTGGAGGGATGGGGGAATGAAGGTCTTTAATATATGATATGGAAAATGAACCTGCACCCCTGCATAGTTCGACTGCAGATACGGTTGTACTGAGGAGTATACCCAGTTCCGTGTCATACAACTCTATCCATTGTCTTTTCAAAGAGTACGGTGTTGTTTCCCGTATTAGGTTGCACAGCGCAGATGCTACTGGCTTTCTAAATAACTGTTATGTTAAATTCTAGATGCTTCTGCAGCAACAGCTGCACATGATGCGGCACCTGATTTAACTTTGAGGGGTTCTGACATTTTGAACTCCTTGATGCGGCAAGAGAATGTTTTTGATGAAGCTGACGATTATTTTCCTAACATGTTTACAAATTATGTGGTACAAAAGGATAAACAGAGGGTGTCCCAAGCTCCTGAGTGGTTTGTGGCTTATTATGAGGAGAACAACACCAACCTTATCTGTGCATATCAATACCTCCAAAAGGAGGTGGGTTCCATCCCATAGGAGAATTTTAAGCACTATGGCAAGGGGGTTTTACTCCGTGCCAAGAATGTTATTCAGGGAAGGATGTTGCAACACATGCCTTGCCCCACTGACTGTCCATTCACAACAGGACAGCCCCACAAAGGCTTTAATTATTCAAAGGGGGTAGTCTTCTGTGAGGATCTGCATGAGTTTGTAAGAATGGGGCCCGTTGCAGTCACTGCTTCTCATTGGAGGTACATGACTGCTTGGAATGTGTCTCTGGACCTTATTGTTTTTACTGTCAGGGTCCCCATCCCCCTTCATCCTATCAGTGTGATATCTACAAATTAGAGCAGGACATAGTAACTTTGGCAAACACCCAGCATATTAGCTTTGGAAGTGCTAGGCGAGAGTTAGCCTACAGATGGAAGCTCAGAAGACACTCCTTTGCTTCCTCAGTTTCTACTATGGGGACAGCAGCTCCCTCCTCAGGAGGGGGTAGTGCCACTCAGGTGCCTACAATAACACTGATTGGCTCTGCGGCAGAGACTTCCAGGACACCTATGGATAGGCATAACCATCCTGCTGCAACCGATTCTCATGTAGGGAAAAAAGTTAGTCTACTTCTCGGTCTGGTGGCCAGAAAGGCCCTGACCGGAATGTGCACCATAGCAGATCTCCAAAGAGTACCCCGGCAAGTATCAAAGGCCCTACAAAGGGGTCCCACAAACACACTAATCCTCAGCCTCTGTCATCACCTGTATCTGGTGCTTGTGCCTTCCCCCATGGCAGTAGTAGCACCGGCCTCAGGCAGCCACCAGTTTCTGAGGCAGAGAAAGATAAGAAGAGAAAGATCAGCCCTCAGTCTAATGATGATGATATAGAGGGAGTGGAGTGTCTCCCTCTGAAAAATAAATCTTCACTACTCGCCTCTCCTACTCAAAAGAAATCAAAGCTGGTGTTTAACAGTACATATGATGATAGAGACGTCCAGGAGCCCCCTTCCCGGACTAGGGAACATTGCCCCCACTGCCAGGGAATGACACACCAGGAAGGAGGGCAAAAGAATCGTCGAGGTGGCTCCTTAAACAGGTTGGATCGTAAACGTTTTGTTGCAGAAGGTGACCATCCAGAACTTCATATGGATCTTGAGGCATCCTCGCATGTTGAGTCCCGGCAGGTACGGCTCATATCCCCTGTGACACACCATGCCTAAGATTATTCACTGGAACTGTAGGGGTTTACACGCTAATTGCGAAGAAATTGCAATCTTGAAGAACACGTTTGACTGGGATGTCCTTTGTCTGCAAGAAACGAAGATGGGTTATCATCCACTCAACCCAGAACTCAACTATGTGTACTATAGCTCACTGCCGCCCGTAAGTCTTCGGGCAAAGGGTGGGGCGGCTATCATAGTTAAAAAGAGTGTTTATCATACTCGAGTGAATCTCCCAATCCGCCTGCAGGCCTGCACTGTGCAGTTATTGCTGGAAAGAAGGTACACTTTTTGTTCACTGTATCTCCCGCCCAATGAAGTGGTACAGCTGGATGATCTCCAGGAGCTGGTGGAGATGCTGCAACCCCCTATCTTGTTGCTTGGGGATTTCAATGCCCAAATATTCTGTGGGGTAGGAATTCCACTGATGGCGTGGTGCTATGGTTGAATCGTTACTCCTGTTAAATGATCTATCATTACTTAATGATGGTGTTCCTACACATCACATGTTGCACTCTAACACCTACTCTTCCATTGATCTAAGTATATTTCCTCCAGTTTATTGGTATCTCTCAGTTTGTCTGTGATACAATGTTTGCATGGTAGTGATTATTTCCCAGTCATCATTGACACCCTTAGCGGGTCGCCTCCATCAGCGCCTCCAAAATGGTGTGTAGATAAAGCTGAATGGGAAAAGTTTTCTGTTGCATTCGATTGTTCCGTTGATTTCCCTTCTTTTGAGACCCACATCCAAGCATGTGATTGTTTTCTGGCGCAGGTCTTGGAAAGTGCTCGGGTCTCTATCCCCAGTTCTACTGGCAATTTACATTATCCAGTTGTTCTTTGGTGGGATAAAACATGTGCTAACTTGAGGCGCATTAAACGGTCTTGTTATAGTCGTTATAAGTGCAATGCTTCTCAGGAAAATTATTTAATATATCGTAGTACACTAGCAAAAAAACGCAAATATTTTAAATGGGCTAAACGTAATTCGTGGCACAAATACATAGAAAGTGTTATGTCTAAAACACCCATAGGAAGGGTTTGGGGTAAAGTGAGGAAGCTGTCTTGTAAATTTGCTCCCAACTCTCCTCCTTGTTTGAAGGTGGATGGAGCTGTGGTTTCAGACCCAGTTGCAGTGTCCAACATCCTAGCTCGCCATTTTGCCAGTATTTCAGGTTCAGCGGGGTGCCCGTCAGTACCCCCTTGGGCCCTGCAACGCCGGACCTGGAAGTATATAATAGACCTTTCATATTCCGTGAATTGACTCAAGCTCTACATGCTGCAGGGTCTTCTGCCCCTGGTGAAGATGGCATGCATTATGACATGATTCGCCGCATTCCACATGAGTATCTGTTGCTTTTGCCAGACATTTATAATGCAATTTGGTTCTCCGCCACTCTTCCCGACAGCTGGAGGACGTCAGTCATTATTCCCATTCCTAAGACAGGGAATGATGCCAAATTTCCAATGAGTTACTGACCAATAGCACTTACCAGTTGTTTGTGCAAATTAATTGAGAAGATGGGGAACAGTAGGTTAGTCTGGTGGCTGGAGACCAGAGGCAACATTTCCCCTGTGCAGTTTGGTTTTCGTAGAAATCGGTCCACGATGGACTCTCTTTTGCGCTTAACAACAGATACTCAAAATGGTTTAATTACTAATAAACATACTCTTGGGGTTTTCTTCGACTTGGAAAAAGCGTATGGTACAACACGGCGTATGGGTATACTGTCTAGCCTACAATCTAAAGGTTTGCATGGGACCATGTTTCAGTTCCTGCAGAGTTTCCTTCACACACGCTATATCCGAGTCCAAATTGGTCGCACAATCTCCCCCAAAGTTCTACAACCAGAGGGGGTACCTTAAGGCAGTGTCTTGAGTGTCACATGTTTCATCATGGCCATCAGTGGAGTAGCCGAGAGAGTCGAGCATGAAGCTATGATCCAAAGTTTGCTCTTTGTTAATGACTTTGCCATGTACTGTATGTACTACAGCCGACCCTAATACTGCAAGACTGCGGTTGCAAAACGCCATCAATGTAACACAAAAGTGGGCTGAGGAGTGGGGCTTTCACTTCTCTCCCAAAAAAACTGTGGCTATCAAGTTCTTGAGGAGGAACTCGGCCGCAGTTCCTCACCTGCTCCTGGAGGAAAACATCTTGCCCAATGAAGATAAGGTGCACTTTTGGGGACTTACCCTTGACAGGAGACTTACTTGGAGAGATCATATTCTACACCTAAAGGCCACTATCATGCGGTCTCTTGATATCCTTAAGGTTCTTAGTGGGAAATTTTGGGGTGCTGACAGACCTACACTTCCCCGACTATATGGAGCTTTATGTCACTCCAAATTGGAGTATGGATGCCAGATATATTCCTCGGCGGCCAAGTCTACCCTCCAGCTTCTAGACCCAGTTCATAACTCTGCAATGAGAATCTGCACAGGTGCCTTTTGCACTTCCCCTGCAGAGAGTCTGTATGTTATGGCAGGTGAGTTACCCTTGGATATTAGTAGAGTAGATCTTAGTCTGGGGCTATTCTTTAAGACTCAAACTTCCTTGTCTAACCCTGTTTACCGTCTGATGAAGGACTTCCGTCTGGCACGGAAGTATGAAGAACATAAGAGTTTTCCAAGGCCTCTTCACATTCGTATGCATGGGTTTTTACAGGACACCTCTTTCCACAACGTCCAAGTACGACAAATCTATTATTCTCCGGTTCCTCCTTGGATTATTCCCGAGGTCCATGTATGCAAACCTGCCTGTACTAAGCAGTCGAGATAATCAGCTGAAGTTAGAGCCCTGTTTTTAGAACATTCCCAGATTCATGACTCAACCACTAAAATTTACACAGACGGATCAAAATCGGCTTCTGGCGTTGGCTGTGCAGTCATCCTTGAGGATACTGTGCATCAGGCAAGACTCCACGGTGCTGCTTCAGTTTTTACCTCTGAGCTTCATGCTATTGCCCAAGCGTTAAAATTAGCGTATGATTGTAGGGACAGTCAGTTTACGCTGTATTCTGATTCACTGAGTGCCCTTACAGCTGTTCAGAATTTTTCCAGCAGTCACCCTTTGGTGCAACAAATTCAGGAATGGCTGTTTCGTTTAGCTTTCCGTCACAAGCGGGTACATTTTTGTTGGACTCCTGCTCAAGTGGGGGTTCCAGGCAACGAGGAGGCAGATGTTGCGGGTAAGGAAGCCGTTAATGATATCATGGATAACTTTCCTGTCCCTTTTGCTGATCTTAGGCGACATGTATCTGATTTAATCTGGAGGAAGTGGCAGGAGAGGTGGTCATTCCCCACTGTCACAAATAATAAACTGAAAGCAATACATCCTTCTGTGCAGGTTTGGCCGGTATCGGACAGCACTCCGAGCAGGCGCTTGGATGTTCTGACCAGGCTTCGAATTGGACACACACGGTTAACACACCGCCACATTCTATGTGGTGGTGAAGCTCCCCTTTGTGAGGCTTACCACGTCCCTATGACGGTGGAGCATTTTTTAGTTCACTGCAGAAAATTTTTAATTCCTCGGGGCACTGCGGGTTTTGATACAGTGTCTTAAACATCTTAGGTATTTCTGCAGACATTTTTAAGGTTACGAAATTTTTACTAGAATGTGACATACTTTATGACATTTAACTTATAGATTTTAAGGTTTTGTCTTTTCGTTTTCAATTTTCTAGTTATAGGGCGCTGAATGACCACAATGGCCGTAGTGCCTGGCCTTGTGCCAAACTTTTATCACTCACTCACTCACTCGCCACTGAGGTTCATGCACGTGGTCCGTACGTCACGTAGCATTTCGCTACCTTCGCAGTAAGTCAGGTGTATGACACAAGATTTCCTTTACGAGGACCCACTGCACTGTTTATGTATTGTTTTTTTTTTCCATGAGACATTACCAAATATATTACTGTATGAGAAACAATTCACCACTGAGGTTCATGAACATGGCCCGTACGTCACAGCATTTCGCTACCTTCACGGTAAGTTAGGTGTACCACACGTGATTTCCCTTACGAGGACACCCTGCACTGTTTTCATTTATTTACTTTTGTTTTTTACACGTGGCCCGTATGTCACATAGGTAGCCCCACTCTCTGCAGTAAGTCAGGTGTAGCAGATGATGTTTTTCAAGGACATACACGTATATCATGATTCCTTACATTGTGCCAGTGTTGATGAAAGTTATTGGCTGGCTACGAATAAAATATCTTGATTGCTTTCTTTCAGCTCATCCCTAGGCACAGCATATCTTTCTCAAGCTGGCAACGAAGAAATTCTTTTGCCAAGCAAAAATGAAACTGGGGTTGGCACCAGAAGAGTGCACAAGACTCCTCGAGGAGATACAATCGAAGAGCGACAGTGAGAGCGACACTTCAGGGGTGAAGGAGGATGAGTTGACACCCTCCCACCTGGAAGTGGAGCTGCCCCGCCGCCTTCCACAACTGGAGACTTCACCACCACCAGCGGCTGGCACCACCTCTAGGACCTCCTGGTCCCACTGCTGTCTTCGTCTCCTCTCCAGGCCCCTCTGCCCCCTTAGCCGAGCCAATGTCACCGAAAGCTGGGCCATCGTATGTGAGGATGGCTCCTCCACCCGCGTCTGCTGTGCAGGATGCTACGGTGACATCCTCGCCGGCCAGGCAAAGGAGAATGGTTTCCCCAGAGCCCTCTGTCTCGTCCTCATCCTCGTCCGAGCCGTCCCCTCCTAGACGAGGGCGTCGTGGTCCACTGTCTGGACATGGGGGACGTCCAAGGGGTCGGAGGGCAGGCCGAATGGTGTCGGCACGCCGACCCGCTGCCTCCACCACCACCGCCACTGAAGAGGATATCGGGTGGAGCAGTGGCCCGTTCACTGGCTACCCAGGGATCAAGGTGGATATCTCAACAACTCCGCTGCAGTTTTTCCAGCTATTCTTCACGCGTGAGTTGTTGTCATATTTCACCATGGAAACCAACCAGTGTGCCACATTCCTTGGGACTCAGCTGGATACCTCGTTCACCTGTAATGAAGAGATGGCCAAGTTCCTATGGTTATACCTCTTCATGGGAGTCGTGCATATGCCGACCATCAGGCACTACTTGAGGACCAACGAGCTGCACGTCTACCCAAGGTTCCGGCGAGCGATGAGTGGAAGGTGGTTCAACACCATCCTCTTGCAATTCCGCTGCTTCAATTCGCTCACCATACCCCGGGACAACCAAGATCGGCTCATCCGCGTTCACGCGGTCTTTGAGTACCTCTTTCAGCGGTTACAGTCGATGTACCATCCCAAGAAGCGTCTCAGCCTGGATGAGGGCTCTCTGGGGTGGAAGGGACAGCTCTCCTTCCGAGTCTACAACCTCCAGAAGCCCACCAAGTACTCCATCAAGCTCTACGTGTTGGCTGAGGCAACCTCGGGCTACAACTGGAACTTCAAGGTCTACACGGGGGTGCAGTAGACCCTCAAGAACACCGTGTTAGGCCTCGTGGAACCGCTGAAGGACCAGGGCTACAAGTTATTCATGGACAATTATTACAATTCTGTAGCCCTGTGCGAACGCCTCTTCACACCAGGCTTTTACGTGTGTGGGACTGTACGGCTGCCTAGAGGAACACCATGCCAGCTGCAGGCCATCGCCAGGGCTAAGAGCCTGCCTGAGGGGGGCATGGCGTACAGGCACAAGGACAACGTGCTCGTCCTGCTGTGGAGGGACAAGCGGATTGTGAGCATGGTGTCCACCTTCCACAGCCCCGACACCATTCCAAAGAGGGTTTGAGGGAAGGTGCAGGATAATGATTGGCGGACAACTGATGTGGAGAAGGTAGTCCAGAAGCCCGTCGTTGCGGAGGGCTACAACAGGTACATGGGTGGGGTGGACCATTTCGACCGGATGATCTAAAACTACCCCATCCAACAGCGAACTGTCAAGTAGATGAAGAAAATCACATTCTACATCATCTACATGGCACTCTTCAATGTGTTCGCCTTGTACAAAAAGTACAGACATGCGACAGTAACTGTCCTTAAATTTGAGGAGCAGATCATCTATGATCTTCTGCATTTCCATGAAGAGGACTGGCCCGCATCTGGACATGTAATCCGCCACACCCCAGACCTTCCAACCCGACGGCCAGCACTGCAAGGACCTGGCACCCAGCAGGCACAGGCACCAGCACCAGGATTGGTCCTGCAACAACCATCACCATCACGGCTTGCAGGACTACCACCACCAGTGCCAGCACCAGTACAAGCACTGCCTGTAGCAGGGCCGTCAGGGATGCCAGCACTGCCACAACCTTCAGTTGCTGGTCCATCGGAAGAACCCGTGCCTTGGCCTGCAGCTGCCACTCCCAGAAAACAGGACCGAGGATGAGCACGAGGGCATCCAAGCAAGCGTCGCCGTGTGATAGACGATGATGTAAGGTTGGATCGCACCCTGGGCCACCACCGAGCGATGATCCCCAATGGGAAGAGACTCAGGTGCACCTTGTGCTTCAGTTTGGGGGTGAGGAAGGACACAAGGAACGTGTCCTGTATGTGATGTGCCGCTTTGCATGGGTG